>JAUCNO010001334.1:661302-676516 GCA_032353835.1 Enteromius viviparus | reverse complement strand
ACAAGTAAACAGTAAAAACAAATACGCTACAACAGAACAAATAAGAAAAAAAGTTTTTTATCTAAATTTTACAGGAATTTACCGTTAATCATTTTTCCCCGTAGCATTTTCACAGTATTTTACCGTTAAAATCACAGTCATTTTTTACAGTGTAGCCCTGTGGTTAATGCGGCCTTGAGGGCAGAGTTCGGACACGAACAGACATTACAAATTAAGATTTACAAGCTACTGCTGCACTTTAAAACTTCAGCTTTAATTGCTGGAACTGGAGTAGCCTGTCTCGCCCTCTTTTTCTCATTCTTTCCTTCTTATTTATGGAGGGTAAATGCCCTTGATGTGGCATACATTGTATCCTCATTGCCCATGTACCTTACATAACCGACAGGAGACGGTGACATTTGCTATAACCCACCAAATTCAGTGGAAACACATGTTCTGTCAAGTGTATCATCAAAATACAGGCTGCTCTTTCGTCCCTCACCCTCATTTTTCATATATGTTGTGACAGGTGAGGAAGATGTGAAGAAAGTGCACTTCACGCTGACACACTGCTGTCCTTTTTCAAAGAATCTGCTGTCAGAGTGTGTTTCTTCAGTGTAGTGCAAATCATATTTGCCACAATGTTGTCTGGTCCTGTTTGCAGCTTAACCATCACCTGTGTGGGAAAGAAGGAACTGACATGTAAAGGTTACAGTTTTTTAATGCATTGTTTAGGGACAGGTTAATTGGAAATGGATTATACCAGTATGGCATGGTATAATATAAAGTGGTGGCATAGTAGTCCAGGTTACAAGGAAAATGAATAACAGCATTATTTATATATATTGTTTTTTTTTTCTCAGTTTTTGATAGAACTGCTAAAATTTTGATAAACTTTATTATTATTATTATTTTTTGCACAGATTGCACGTACTTAATAATATATATAATATCATATAAAATATAATTATAATATTACATTATTTAAGTGTTAATAATTATTACATGGCTGTTTTCCCTGTTTTTTCATCTCTTGCTTAATAAAGATATATTTTAATGGTAAAAAACTGTAATATTGTAATATATCATTACAGATTAAAACAACTGTATTTTAAGATGTAATTTTTTCCTGTGATGGCAAAACAGAATTTTTAGCAGCCATTTCTTCAGTTTTCAGTGTCACATGATCATTCAGAAATTATTTTAACATGCTGCTTTGGTGCCCAAGAAACCAAAAAATGTTACATTACAAATATATTTTTTAAATATACTGTAAATTTTGGTCAATTTAAGGCTTTTTTTGTTAACTATAGGTGTTCTAAGTATTCATTTCTTTAAAAAAGCCTATGTATAGTTACTGTAAGTTACTATATATAATTTGCTAAGGTCATATTGCACTATAATATTGTCTTAATTAATAATTCTGATATATACATCATATATAGTGTTGTGTTTAATTAGTATAAATCTTTCTGAATATACCTTTTTTCTTTGACACTTTTGCAAGTAGATGATGAAAGTTGATTAAATTTAAATATTCAGTGGCATTCTGTTCAGTCAACGTAGTAACATCAAGCATTTTTCCTGCTGTTTCAGGAGTAAGGAGTGACCCCTTCCCCTCTGGTTCAGATGGCAGACGGTCGGCAGCCTGAGGACAGCGGCCCCCAGTGGTCATCTCCGGGAGCCCAAGGCTCATCCTCCCCAGGTGGGCATGGAGAGAACGGCTTCTCTTCTACCTACAGGACTTGCCAGCCTGGCGGTGCCCACGCAGGTTCTGCCGCCTCATACGCCAAAGAGAACGGTTTCAACGGAGATCTCTCCTCTGGACACGCTGTGACTGCTGGTGAGAAGCAGAAAATGCCTTTCGCATCAGCTTCTGTCTACAGGAATCTCTAGGACTTGTTTGATTGATGGCTTCAATCAGTACTAGATGATTAGCTTTTGAACTCAGTTTTTTTAAACAGCAACTGAAGTGAAAGTTGTTAAGGATTTTCTATTCAAGGTGTCATATGATAGAGGTCAAATAGTTTCATCTAGGACGACGTGTGACTTGCAGCATTGCACCTGGTACAGACATAATTTCTGTTATGTCTGGCCAGGAATTTCCCATTTAGAAAGGAAGAGTTCCAGACTGTGAGTGTATCTATATGTTTGTGTGTATATGTATATATATATATATATGCTACAAAAATAGACCAGCATGGAGAAGAAAATAATCTACTGTGAGTCTTTTTGAGTGGATTATCAGATTGGAATAGCAGTGGAAATGTTTTCTGCAGTGTACACAGATCAGACGGTCAGTGGGCCTCATTTATGAATCTAATGTAGAAACGAGCATAAATCCATACGCACAAATCAACTTATGACAGAGTTCAAGTGTGATTCATGAAACAATTGCATGTTGGAAATCTCATCATACAAAGGATCATGCGTTAATAAATATGGCGGCAAAAAATAATTGTTTAAATATCACGCCCCTAAAAACACCCCAATTTAGAAGCCTCACCCCTAGAGTTTATGACACGGACAAACATAACCCAGCCAAAAAGAGGAAGTAATCTCATGAAAGAGAAATTGATCTTACTCCAAAAACACACGTTAACCTTGTAATTGCAAACAATTAGGGTACATTAATTTATTTACTTTATATCTTTATTAAAATATTAGTAAATATAAACATATTTTCCTCACTTTAAATGTAAAATATTCCAGATATTCAAAACTACGGAAGTTCTAAGCGGCCATGTATTATATTTTTTTCTTGTTTTCTCATGATCATGTCTTAAATTTTCTTGTGATCTCGACATAACAAAAGTTGTTTTCTGGTTATCACGATTTAATTTTTTTTCTGGTCTCAACTAAAAACTAATTTGAAGGAATGAAGTTGGATTTAACAGCAAATCGAAATGCGAACAAAAAGAAATCAATAGATTTAATAATAATAATAATAATAATAATCTAGCCTATTATTATTATTTCGTTTTGTTATGAGCTTATTGCTTTCATATTTATTTCACATGCCTTGGCAGCCTTATTACTTTAGTCTGATTATATTTAAATTAAATATTATTTATTATTAAATGATATCATTAGTTGATTCAAGCTGTGCGTGGCATCGCATTGTTCTTCTTTAAATAGGCTAGTATATTTCTATAATTTCAGCAGCGTGCAGATAATGCTGCCTGGTGTTCTTATGCTGGACACGCAAAGAAAATTAGGTCGTGATAACGAGAAAACAAGACGAAAAAAAATATATTATACATGGCCGCTTAGAACTTCCGTAAAAAACAGTGAAAATTGTTTTAAATCCAGAAAAAGGCCTCAATCTTAGTTTTATTGGCAAAAGGATTCAGTGAGCATCAAGTTGCTTCTATCCTTAATATTTCAAAGACGGCAGTTTACAAAAAAATGAAACAATCGTGCATTGTTTTGTGTTTCTGGTGTATTGGTGACATGAACAGTTTTAAGAATAAAACCCAAAATAAACAGATTTTTCTGCAGGTTTGTCTCTTATTTTTATATATATATATATATATATATATATATATATATATATATATATATATATTCAGTAACACTTCAGAATAGGGGGTCAGAATAATGCATTAGTTAAGCATTAATTTTTTTTCATTGAGCTCATCGCAGTGCATTCTGGAATCATCTTGTCTTGGAAGGATGCGTTCGATGCTCTTTTAGGATGTGTGCAGAATATATCTTTGAGAGGAATCTTTGTGCCAGGAACATGCCTGTAAATGCTGCTAGGCAGTTCACTACATTTTGGAACGGAACTTGTGTTTTAACATGTCCTGTTTTTTAATTTATATTTTTGCTTCTCTCTGCCCTCTTTGTACATTCTCCCTCTGCTTTCCTTTCTCGCTCATTATAGCGTGTTTAGATGAATAATACATGTAAGAGATGTAAGTTGGTGAATGTCAGCAGCTGTGCTGATCTGTGCCATGTCCAGTGTTGCTGTCATATACAAGACAGCTTCCTTTTGAGCCAGGCAAGGTCTTTAGTAAACCGGTGTGCACCTAAACTAAACGGCTGTTCATTTGCTAAAATGGGATCTATGTGTACATACTGAACCAAAATTATTTTTTATGTGCCATAGCGTTGTATATTTAGCTACCACCTCCTCGTGACTGAGTATGACCATGATCAGGATTCACGATTACTACTTACTGCGCAAAATACTCTGTACACTTCCTACTACTGGTTTAAAATAGTATGTGAGACAGTAGGCATTATGCAATGATAAATGTTGAAAATAATCATTTACTACGTAGTTGTCACACACTATACTGGTTTTAGGTGGGACAGTGTGATTTTGAACTAGCTATGCATGTGTCATTTTTATAAGATCATAACTGATTTATACTCTATCTCAGGGTCCAGCAAGCTTTTGAGTGTTAAGTGCCATTTTTAATTTTATTGGTTAACTACTGTGCCAATAACACGCCCCTTTAAAAACCTAGAACCTGTATTTATACAGTTCATGCTAAATTTTGTACATATAAATTTTATATTTACATTTGATTATCATACAAATATTGGAGAATCGTTAATATTTCTTTAGACTTTGAACAGATTTAAAGTGTTATCCTACTGAACACTACTGTATGTGTGAATGTTGTTGTTCACACAACACTGTCATTGTGATTTGAGTGTGGAATGTTAAGAACTTTTTGTCCCACTTCATATTAGGTTGCCTTAACTACTATGTACTATGCATCAAAAAATAAGTACAATGTACTTTCTGTGTTAATATTGTATTGCAAAACATTTTGCTGCTATTGATGTGGGATATGGGTTAGACACAGGTTTGGGTAGTGTTAAGGGTTTATTCGTAAAGGATGAGTCAACAGTGTAATTATAAATGTATTTACATAAATTAATTACAGATGTAATTACATGCAGGTATTTTTTTTTTTAAATATAAGTCATGTAAAAACATGCATGTACACAATAAATGCATTGTATGAAATTATTCATTTAAATTTAGGTACAGTACAGTAGATAAGGCCTTTTAATATAAAGTGAGACCAAATTTTTTTTATACTGACCTAAATATAACCAGCATTAGTGATGGTGTAACCAGTAGTGGTGCTGTCGGCTGGTCAAAACTGGGCAATTACAACAAAAACTCAGTCCAAAAAATTATATATGCATAAAAGCATTACAAACCCATTGCAAATGTTATTTTATTGAAATGAGCAATGTGAACCATTGAAATTCTGAACTTTTGGAAACAGTTGAGATGAAATGAGACTGAAATCACTTGACTTTTTCAGTTTGACACGCACTCCGAACCACTGGTTCAAAACGAATGATTCACAAAGGTTTCAAAGCTTATATAACAAATGAATTAAAATCTATGTTTTGTTAATATTAAGTTATATGCATGTTACACTGAACATAGTTTTTCCCCTCTTTATTATGCCAATGAAAATATTGAAACAGGTTAGAAAATGATTCGAATAAGCCCATGCACTGGGCCAATTTACATCTGGTCACTTTTTTTCTGATTGGATAACCTATCTATCTGATTTGTAAAAACTTTCCCATTTACATTTAGCCATAAAAACCTAAATGTGACTTTGCAAATTTAACAAGGTTCACATTAACGAAAGCAACAGATGATATTTTTATAATATAATTTTTGAACTACGTAGTAAATTATTATTTTAAATATAATATATTTTTATCTGTATTTTATTTATTATAAGCTAAATTTAGGATTTCAAAGACTTCAACAGGAGAGAGCAGCATCAGCAGTGGAAAGAATAAGGCCCCATTGTACTTCAAAATTAAATTGAAGAGCGAACTGAAATGACGTCATTTTGAACAAAATCAAACCAAAACAAAGTTTGCTTTGAGTTTGTTTTGGCAGTTCGAATCGGCTGACCAAAGTGAACTTTTTGGGGAGTTCGTTTTGGCTCCTAAACACCTTTGAGCTTCCATTGGTCCGAGGTGGTTACGCAATCAGAGGGTGTGCTCTGAAACTCCACCTTCTTTGACGCAGGATTTTTTTTCCAGTTTTATTTGTCATTCAGTCAAGGTCAGGTAAGGGAGCAACATCTCCAGTTACTATATATGTATAGCTGTGCTGCCGCATATCCACACCTGTAACGATTGCTTGTGGAGAGACTTTAAAAGTTCAGCAAAGGCAATTAATTCCTGCAAAGAGATTACAACGAAGCTGGTGTGAACGACCCTGAGTTAAAAGCGAAAACATCAGATGTAACAACAAGAGAAACATCAGATACAAGCTTTCCAAAGCCTTGAAAAGAATAAAAGGAAAGATAGCAAGCAAATAAATATACCATACTGCTACTATCATTGTTGTTCTTCTTTCAAAGCAAATTAAAAAAGGTACACAATAAATAAAAACAGTATACCGTCATTCGGCTGTTTCAAACTTCTTTTAACCCTCAAACAAAAAACATACTCTTAGTCATTCATGGCAGTTTGCATTTTGTGGCAATACATCTGTGGATCTCTCCAAACGTCAGCAGCAGGAACCTTCTCCCACTTACTAATGTTTCTACCCGGACTCTTTGACCCCACGCACTTCTGTTGATTTGTGCACCAGGTGTTGGACATTACAAACTCTATTTAAACGCAGAAAGTCTTGATTTTCCCCCGGCATTATTACTGAGCAGTTTTTCCCTGTTTATTGCCTTCCTGTGTTTGATTTTTGACTGTGTTTGTTTTCCGATTCCCGCTGCCTGCCCTGACTTATTCCTCCTGTTATTTGACCATGATTTTGCCTGTCCCACGTTGTTCTATATGCCTGTGTTTTTGACCATTGCCTGCCTGACCTGGATATCAATAAAACGTTGCAAATGGATCCAAACGACTCCAGTAATTCGTTACAAGTACTTTCATATATGAATATTACATGCCTTACAGTCTATAAAATGTTCTCATACATTTATTTTAATATTTTGGGAGGACTAAAATTTGCATATCTGGTTTCAACCTCCAGATGCATTTAGACTTGTCCAGTCTTGTCTGGAACGCAGCCCAGACCACTTCCTGAAGTGGTTTGAGCGATTGAATTTAAATGCGAATCAAAAGCATTTCAAAAGGCATTTACACTCTGTCTTTTCACGATCGGATAGCTATCAAATCAGAGAAAATGCATAAAGTGACCAGGTGTAAACAGGCCCAATAAGACAATCACCTGCTTTGTTCCCAAATGTATCTGCCATTTTGAAAGAATTGGTTGATTTAATAAATATGACATGCCCCCACATATTTTTAACTTTTTATTTTTCACTCTAGCGTAAGTAAAGTTTTCATAAACATTTTGTTATACTGGTTTCTTCACAGACAGATAACAATCAATAATTAAAGTGGTCTATATACAGTATATATATATATAGACGTCTCGGGACTATAAAATATTTGTTCAATCATTGCAATTCGGTCCTTGGCTACTGTAGCAGGCTGAGCCAGATGGTGTTTATCCAGTGCGGAAAAAGAAATTCCGATTCCGTTACGGAAGTGCAAGGCAAGATTTAAAGACTTGCCAAAACACACAGACACAGACATTGGGTATAACAATGGTAAGCACTAGCCATCCAGATTTTGGGAGTTTTATGGGATGTTTGGGTAGTGTACTGTACTTGTTGCCACTAATAGCACAGAAATGGTAAACTCGACCTTTAAAATATAAGTTCAATATTTCAGACATTTAATGTTTCTATTTAGTCTGTTTTATGTTTAAAACATTAATTTAATGTTTTTTTGTTCATTTTGCCATGAATGCATTACACTGAAGTTGCAAAAATACATTCATGGCATCTCTGAGCTGCATTAAACAGTCTGTGTAAATACATCTAAATGCCACCTCAGCTCTTTTGCAGCATAAAGATTAATTTAATTGATATGTATTTCCTGTGATTGATACTTAGTTTCATGCATTTTGTTAATTTGCATTTTGTTTTAAATAAAATCAATTTAAGTGAGCAATTAAAGTTAATTTCTGCCACTTTGGTTTTTACTTTGGTGAAGTTTGAGATTAGTTTTATCCCATCCCCTGATTTTTGATGTTGTAGAAATGATCTACAAATCTTAAATTTTAAACACGTCAGATTGTGCAAAGGACTTATAATGTGTGTGTGTGTGCATTTGGTTCTGGTGATCTGTCCACAGGGCTCGTCTAGGTGTTCTGGTCTCTGATGAAGATCTCTTTGTATTGATACACCATCTGATCTGGATAAGCACTTAGGAACAGAATAAGACAGAGATAGACTAATATTAGCGTAGATGCCATTCTTTTTAGGATGTTACGAGTACATGTGTTGAGGGGAGTGTTCCTGGTTCCAGCTGATCTAATTAATGCAGCCTAACAATCAGATTAAAAACGGATTTGATTAATAAATGTGTATTAGTGTGTTAAGTCTTAGATAGAGTAGAGATGTGTCTTTAATCTAGATTTAAACTAACAGAGTGTGCCTGCCTCCCGAACAGTATTAGGTAAATTGTTCCAGAGTTTGGGTGCTAAATAGGAAAAAGACCTGTCACCCAATAGTTTTGAGAACGCAGAAGATGTGGAGGACTATAATGTGATATGAGCTCGGTCAAGTACTGAAGAGCTAAGCCATTCAGGACTTTATAATTAATGAACAAGATTTTAAAATATATACGATGTTTGATAGGAAGCCAGTGCAGTGTTGACAGAACTGGGCTAATATGGTCATACTTCCTGGTTCTAGTAAGGACTGCTGCATTTTGAACCAGCTGTACTCTGTTTATCGAGCGTGCTGAACAACCACCCAATAAAGCATTACAATTGTCTAGCCTCAAAGTCATAAACGCATGAATTAACATGTCTGCATTTGAGGTTGAGAGCATCGGTCGGAATTTAGATATGTTTTTGAGATGGAAAAACAAAGTTTTAAAGATACTAGAAACATGGCTTTCAAATGAAAGATTGCTATCAAACAGCACACCTAGGTTCCTAACTGATGAAGAAGAATTAAGTGTTAGTCAGTGTTCTAGATTATTACATGTGAGGTTTTTAGGTCCGATAATTAACACCTCTGTTATTCAGAATTTAACAGTAAGAAGTTACTTGTCATCCAATTTTTTTAATATCAGCTATGCATTCCATTAAGTTCTTAATTTGGTCTGCTTTACCTGGCTGAGAAGAAGTATAAAGCTGAGTATCATCAGCATAATAAACGTTGGAATGTGGAATGTTGCATCAAGCACTTTGCATTGTTGGACACATTCTGGCAAATGTAGAAGCTTGTCTGGATATTCAGTATGCTGTGCACACTGTACATATTATATGTCAAAGAAACAGAGCACTATGTTGGTATGCAATTCCAAACAAAGCCAGGATGGGCACTGGGACATGACATCTAACGGCTGGAGTCACTTAGGAACTGCTACAATTCTTAGCCTTTTCATCACACACACATACCCAAAATCAAACTGCTTGGCTTAATTATTCATCCATGCCTCCACAGCTCTCAGTCCAGTTTAAGATGACAAGTGTGTCATGAAACAGTGTGTTAGAGTTTTTCCACATGTGTGTATGTGTCAGGACTTGTTTAAGTAGAATGCATGTGGGTGAACGTGTGTTGGCGTGTGTGTGCCAGCGCGTATATGCAACATGGCCAAGTCTGTAGGCAGCAGTGTGTTGATTCACAATGGAAAGAGTGCGCATGGGCTCGCCGCTGCGTTTGTGTGAGTGTATCTGTAAAAGAACATTAGCTCATGTTTCAAGACACTTGATATGGTTGTGAGTCAGATTTGTGTGTGTGTTTGTTTGCATGTGTGATGGTAAAGCTTTCTTTTGTGCAAGATGTTTTCAGATGTGAGAAACAGGCGGTTAGCATGTTGTGTGAGTGTGCGTTTGAGCAAGTGTAACGCTCTTATAGTGTGTCTGTGATGTTAGCAGATAAAGCAGAGAAGTCATATTTGATCTCCCCTCAAGGGCACTGGTCTCTGTCTCTCCTTCTGTCTTACTCTTTCTGGCAGAATCAGAGATTCATGCTGCCAGTTGTGGCCCTGTGTGTGTCCAGGTTGAGCCATCTCTAATCTCCACCTAATGCAGTTTTTATCATTTAATGTCCACACATGCATACTCACACAAATACTGGCATATATGTATATGTGGTATATGAGAACTCTGGATGTAATTATATTATACTTAACTGATCATATTGT
Source organism: Enteromius viviparus (assembly GCA_032353835.1). Classification (NCBI taxonomy): domain Eukaryota; kingdom Metazoa; phylum Chordata; class Actinopteri; order Cypriniformes; family Cyprinidae; genus Enteromius; species Enteromius viviparus. The sequence continues at coordinate 666,352 of JAUCNO010001334.1, read as the reverse complement.
CTATTGCTTAATTATTAAGAAAAAAATAAGCATTTTTACACTGTAATGCTCATGTAGTCATACCCATATGCGCCCCACACAATGTTCACTTTAATTTACAATGAAATAGAAGTAGAAACAGACCTTTTTTCCAAATTGTAGCTTACATCTTAGTGTAAAAGGGTGGGGATTTGGATCTGATTTATATGTGCCAAACGTCCTGCTGCCAGCTGGTGGTGCTATTACTATAACTGAATGCTGTGCTTTAGATGTTTTAAAGCAAGGACTCTTACTAAAGGTGTGAAGTTTGGTGCAGATTGGACATTGCATGTTTAAGTTAGTGTAAAACAAGTCATTCCTTGTTGCAAGCAGGTGGTGCTATGGGTATAACAGAATATTGGCCTTTAGATATCTCCAGGCCAGGACTATAATCGAATGTATAAGGTTTGGGGCAGATTTTACATTTTTATGTTACAACAACTTCTATTCCCATGGCAAAACATCAAAATTTGTCACGCTGCCATAGACACACCCTTTAACGAAAACTCAAGATCTCTGGAAGTTAACGTCACAAAGGGTTTTAGATTACACTGACCAAATTTGGTGTTGATCTGTTTAAATCTCTAGGAAGAGTTTAAATACAACACCTAAAGGGTGCTTGCACCAATGGCACTGGCCTTAATTGAAGAAAAAAATACCACCTCTGGGTACACGTTTCTAAATTATGGTGAAGTAGACACACGCACACACACACACACACACACTAGATACCACAGGAGTATATCTGCTGTGGTAAAAGCTCTAATTCGGCACTCAAAATCTCCTGAGACGTTTCTTGTTACAAGTTTGGAAGTTGTAATTACACCATGATGTGAGTTCAATTGATTTTGGTCAGAAATAACAGACTTGGTGGGCAATTTCATATTTCTTTAATTTAACCTACTGACAAACAAGCTATTTTAGTGCTGCTGCACATACATGAAGTAAAAGGAGCAGATTAGAAGAAGTATAAATCTAAACTGCACTATTAACTGTTACACGTATTTATGAAAAATACAATGATCTTACATTATCATAAATTTATTTCAATCAGTTGCCAGGGCAGCATTTCTAATTTTCACGTTTTTAAATGTAATACTTATGTGCTATTTCAGCTTTATTTCTATTAACAATAAAGCTCTTTACTCTTTCCCCGCCAGCATAAAAAAAAAAAGCTGCCAGCATTTTCAATGATTTTCACCTAAATTTGATGGCCTTCAGAATATTTTCTGCTATGCTTTTATGATATATCAAAATAATATTAAATATAAAAATAAAGAACCAAGCCAAAAACAAGTTTTATTCTATCTTTATGTGTTCATGTTTTATCATCATTTCAATGCTTGATAAAAGAGAGAGGTTTCATCAGAAATACATTTTGGAAGAAATACATTTTTGCCATTTTTATCAAAGTACTGCATTTTTAAGCAAAAACATTCAGATATCATACTATTTTACCTATTAAAAATAATATGAATAAATGAAACTGCATTCAGTAAACAACAAACAGACACACACACACACACACACACACATTCATGTTGGGTTTACATGTTTTTTGGGGACATTCCTTAGGCGTAATGGTTTTTATACTGTACAGACTGTATGTGGTATTACCCTACACTGACGCTACACCTAAACCTACCCCTTACAGTAAACTGTGTGCACTTATAGATTTTCAAAAAACGTAATTCTGTGTGATTCATGTTCTCACAAAGTCAAAGTTTACTGGTATTCCTATCTTTGTGGGGACAATTGGTCTCCATAAGGTGATACACACATGTTGACTCACACAAACACATACATTCAGGTTACATACATACATATGTACCTATATTTAGATCACGCACGCACACACGCATACATACATATTCATATTCATATCGGTTATAGATTTATCCACGACATAACTAGAAATGTTTCTGTGTGTGTAAAGACATCTCCATCACTGACTAGCCTACATCGTCCAGATCAGATTAAAAAACGGCCAAAACACGATCTACATGCATGGTCTATGATCGATATTATGATCTACAGTATATTATCTCTGATCGTTCCGTTTATGACGATCGTTGTTTTTTCTAGCCCAGTAGTCCGGGGAAGTCCAGTAACTCATTCAGGACATGCACTAGGGCTTTCCTTACCATACTAATCCTAGAACAGGGATTGCTTTCTGTTATTGTAAACTTGCTGAGTAACTCACCCAGAATAAATGGTTACACTTGAAATGTGATTTGTTTGGGGTACGAGTCCATTAAACAAAAGAGCTCAAAGACATAAAGAAACAGGGTGACCATGACTGCTTTTACTAATGTCTTTTATCTCGTGTTTGCTTTAGTTAAGACTATCAGTTACATTTAGGGTCAGATTCAGTTTAGGGTGGTTTGTTAATATAATGAACACCACTCACATCTCATTTGTGCACAATAACCAGTGTAACAAAATGTTTCCACATTCACAATCATCTGTTTTTGGTAAAAGCAAATGTACTTAAATGGACATTTAACTTTAAAAGTACTGTAAATGTTCAAGAAGCAACATAGTATTATTTGAAGCGTGACCACAGGGCTGAAACAAACTAATTAAGGAAATTATTTAGCTCTGTTCTTCCTCAGCGGTGCACAAGATGTGAAGGCTCACAATCATGACTTAATTATGACTGATACCAATTAGCTCCCATCATGATTTTATTAATACACATTCTTCCAGCTGAGAAAGTGACTTAAAGAAAATTAAAAACTGTTGTGCTTTTAATGTGCACTCATCAATATCATCATTCTGACATGATTTAAAGGAAGCAAAAGCTTGGTTTGGCTAAGCTGAACTACAGGTCACATCCAGCTATATACTCTCAAACAGTAGATGATGTGCGAACAAATTCACACACTTCAAAGCATTGGGCAGTGATGCATGCGGCACATGTGCGGTCCTTAATGCATAAAGTATTCATTCACATGGTTACCTGACAAAGACATGCTAACACGCATAGCTTATCTTTCTTTGGTGATTCTCAGTTGAGATGTACTTGTAATAACGTCTTACCATTTCCCACTCATCTAACTGGCCTTCTCTCTTTCATTTATTATCCTCAGTTCTCATCCACCCATCCTCTTTTTCTTCCCAGTGAGTCTCCTACATGCATACATCAACCTTCAGCACACATCCACTGCAGAGGTGCATCCTCCATATTCAAACACCACACACGCACACTTCAGACGCGTGATCAGTCTTTCTCACGTCCTCTGCTGCAAAATTGATCACACATAAAAAGCTCATTAAAAGAGTCGCTCACCCAGGCGTTAAAATTCTGTCATCATTTACTCACCCTCATGTGGGTACAAATCCAAATTAAAAAAGGAAAAAATTTAGAAAAACGTGCTTAGAATGTCTTTTTTATCATGTATTATTGTGTTAATATTTTGCAATATGCATGGACCACTTAAACCTATACATAGTGAAAATGGTAGATATGTAAAAAAGCATTTTATTGTTTGCATAGTTGCATTTGTTTGCAAACCTTTCATGTATGAATAGATTTGTGGTGGTTTATAAGAAAAAAAGAGTTTACAGAAAATATCAGGGTTTCAATTTTTTTTTAAGAGAAGATTTTACCCATATATTAATTTATTAAATATAAAAAAATAAAAATATATGAATAAATGACAAATAAAAATTTAACTATGGTGTGATGACAAAAAACTTAATGTAGAAAAAACATAGAAATAACACGAAAAAAAATGTATCTTCATTTTAGTTACAAATAGAATGAAAAAGGTGATGATAGAGGTTATTATTATCATTATTATTTTTAAATTTTTGCTGTCACATCATGGGACACATTAATACATCAACTACCCATATACATATTTACCTCATAGTTCAGTGCTTATTGAACATACATGTTTTCATATGAATAGAAACATAGTACATGTTTGTTCAAATATACTTTTGCACACAGGAACATATTTTATCACATGTACATTAATATATTATTAATTGTATGATTCAAAATCTCTCTGATGCTTATGGTGTGAGGGAGAAAAAAACTCTAACACGCTGATACAAATAAACCTCATGCTATTTGTAACTCTAAGAATGAAGATACATTTTTCTCATGTCATTTGTATGTTTAGTTTTGTTTCTTGCTAAAATAAACAGTTCAAGTTACACTATAAAGGGCATAAAGGTAGCTGACTGAATGTAGAGTGTAAACTGAATTAAATGAATTGGTTGGCTAAGGGCGAAGTTAGTGCGCAAAATGAAGTAGGAGAAAGGTCATGGATTGGCAGGGCACGTTCTCATCTCACCAGGCTGCTGTGAAAGTTCTGTCTAGGCAAGGTGATTCAGGACAGGGCTCACTTTTTAACAACACAAGCTGCCACTGTCGCAGCAGTTGGCCCGTCTGGACTTTCCAGAAATGAAGACTAGGTTTCAAGGCAACTGAATGTAAAAATCATGAAGAAATAGTGGTGGAGTTATTGAAAATAAATAAATAAACATTGGTAAATAAAACTAATAGCAAGCAAAAAACTGAGCACATCACTCCAGTGTTTAGGTCTTTACACTAGCTTCCAGTCACGTTTGAGAGGGCTTTTAAATAGTGGCTGATAAATATAGATTTTTGTTTTTTGTTATGTCTGATATCTCAGATAGCAGGGTGGCAGATAATTTCAACTAAAATCTCTTAAATTAACTGATTTTTTTTGATGGCAACTTCGTAATTCTGGAATTCTTTTAAAGTGAAAAGGAAACTGTTTGTGTGAAAGGTTTGTGTGCTCTCTGAATCATAAATCATATATATATACACAAATTAAAGACCATGTAGTGCTAAGTTTACATAATTAGGACTTCAAAGCACCCCTGAGATGAGCAACCCAGGGTTGAGGAGAGCTGTACACAGGGCCGGCCCGTGGCATAGGCAGTATAGTCAAATGCTAAGGGCGCTGTACATCCAGGGGGCGCCAGAAATGGAGGAAGAAAAATAATGTTATGGTAAAGATGATGTTAATTTATATTATTTTGCTGTTTTTCC
>JAUCNO010001334.1:631581-654100 GCA_032353835.1 Enteromius viviparus | reverse complement strand
GTCCTGTCCTATAGTGTGCATTTTATTCTGTCCTGTCCCATCCTATCCCATCCTGTCCCATCCTATCCTGTCCTATCCTATCCTGTCCTATCCTATAGTGTGCATTTTATTCTGTCCTGTCCTGTCCCATCCTATCCTATCCTATTCCATGGTGTGCATTTTATTCTATCCTGTCCTGTCCCTTCCTATCCCATCATATTCTGTCCTATCCTATCCTATCCTATCCTATCCTATCCTATCCTATCCTATCCTATCCTATCCTATTCTGTCCTATCCTATTCCATGTTGTCCATTATATTCTGTCCTGTCCTTTCCTGTCCCATCCTATCCCATCATGTCCTGTCCTATCATGTCCTATCTTATCTTATCCTATCCTGTCCTATCTTATCTTATGTCTTGTCTTGTCCTGTCCTATCCTGTTCTATCAAAACACATCCTTGTTTGTTATACAGGGTATTGTATTCTGTCCTGTCCCATACTAACCTGTCCTGTTTCCTGTCCTACCCAACCACATCCGGTCTTGTCCAGTATGGTAGGTAATGACTTCTGTCCATGTATTGCATTCTTTCATCTTATCTTATCTTATCTTAACTTATCTTATCTTATCTTATCTTATCTTATCTTATCTTATCTTATCTTATCTTATCCTGTCATGTCATATACCATCCTATTTCCTGTCCTGTCTCCTGTCTGCATCCAATCCCATCCCTTTTCTAAAGATGTATTTTGTTCAGTAATCTTCAGTGTTGAGCAGTACTGTATGGGGTCTGTTTTCTTCTCTTCAGTTTGGCTAGAGGCAGAATCATAGGCCGCAGGGCTATAGGCTTGGCAAAGTGTTTTGTTTATTGTTGGTTAGTTTTAAATTGTTTACTGTTCCTTCTGTGAGTGTTTAATACTGTTTATGTGCTTGACTAATAGAAGTAGTCATTAGTTATCGCTTCCACTGACAAGCCACTCAACAACACAAATACACAAAAAGATGCAGAAAAAGGTCTGCATCCTTCAATCAATTCACCAGGAAGGTCATAGCTCAGAAAGTACAGTATCAGTTAAAATAATGTTGAAATGGATTGTATATTTAAAAATAGAAATTGTTATATTTAATGTCTGTATACTGGAACAACATTTATATTTGAGTCTTTCTGTCTTACAAATTTTTAGTAATATCAATTTAAAAAAATGAAATAAAAAAGTGTATGTTCATATGATGTATGACTATATAACTGGACATGTTCAGATGAAAAGGTCAGCCACTGATGTGTCACATTAACAGAGCTGTTAGTTCAAAGTTACTTACATTCTATGATTGTTACATATTATGTATATATAACAGCATGAGGCCCTCACAAAGCATAACCATAAAAGTGCATCTAAACAGAGCAAGCAGCAAAAAAAAAAAAAAAAGTTACATTATACAACTTAGAGTACACAAAATAAAAACAGGCCAAAACAACATATTCCAGAATGATAGCACTAATCAGCATGTATGCGATACACCAGAGAGAGAATTAATACTGTAAAAAAAAAAATCTAAATAGGACTCAGGTTAAAACATATCAGAAATTTAGAAAGCATCTGAAAATCTTCAGTTCCTGAACTTTCAATTCACCAGCTCCGTTACAGATGAGGAATCTAAACAATTTTCTGTTTTGTTAAAACGTCCATGCATCTCTTTTGGAATTGAAACCTGGTTTAGTAGCAGTGCATCTTTAAGAGAAGCATCTGAAACATGTGCAGCTGCTTTACTGCAGAAGTGTGGTATTTAGATTTTAGAGTACCTTCATCATTTCCAGCTTATTGAAATATGCAAAGATAATTTACACCATGACCTGTCAAAACGTTTATTTATTTTCTTAGGATTCTGACCTGATTCTGACACAGCAACACTGACCAATAAAAGTGTTTTTGTTTTATTTTTTTGTATTGTTTTATTATGCTAATGGCACATCCGTTTACTTAAAAGACACCAACAAATCATTTTCATGTGTAAAAGAATTTCCTTTTGTGCTGATTTTGGGTGTGGATGTGTAAAAGCTATTATGACTTATTTTTTTAACATAAGATGTTTTTTTTAGCATGTTTTCTGTTGGGTCTTAAATAGGTACATTATAAATATCTTACTGAAGATTAATACTGTCAACCTATAGGAGTACTAGCATATAATTCGAAAAAAAAAAAAAAAAAATATATATATATATATATATATATATTGGACAAATAAAATACTATAATTTGTTGTTTGCAGATGTAGTTTTCTTTTAATTATATTTATGGTTTAGTTCAAACATTTAAATTATGATCCAGTATTAATAAAAAATATTTATATTTGTAAAGAACCGTCATACAAAGTAAAAATATGTATAATTTTAAAGGACATTTACCCTTTAAATAAAGTCATATGCTACTATGTTTTTTTAAATATATATATTTTTATACATTTTACAACTTAATTTTTTCATCTCATAAACAATGATGATAAACAATGATGATTTTCATTTTATTTTTATTAACTAACATTAACAAAGTTTAATAAACAGTGTAATTAATGCATTATTTATTGTTTGTTCATGTTACATCAACTAATATTAACAAATGACACATTATTATAGTGTTACCGAATTATTATAAAAATTTAGTTGAATTGTTATAAATATGGAAAACTTTTAAATACATCAATGTTTATTGCGATGTCTTTTTAAAATAGGCACCATATTTTCTTAATTTATATAACAAACAAACAAATAAATCATAACCACAATCCTTTTTACACAAAATAGTTTAGTTTCATTTCAAAGTCACAAAAAGTCCAGTCATTTTAATGTACAGGATCTTTAAACATATATAAATCAATGCATATATTGAACTTAAAATGTAACATTTAAATCATTTTCAACTTCAAATCTCTTACTTATAAACCTAAAGTGCTACGCAGATCCACTGAAAAATTTATATTTTGAAGAATGTGTAAAGCGCATGCATGATGGGGAAATCTTCCAGAAAGCGTAGGTGAGATCGTCCGTCATATCTCTCCTCTCATTTCTCCCACCCTCTCTCCTTTTCTCTCTGTCACAAACCTGTTCAGTGACTCAGAGGTGGAACAGTCTGCCAGGTTCCTTTGTGTTCCTAGACCTACACCAACTCTCCCTCTCTCTCTCTCTCTCTTACCCACTTGTCCAGCCACTGTCTCTTTCCCTCACTTTTCATCCCTCTTTTTCCCCTCATTGCGGGCATTTTGGTCGGTTGTTTGTGGCTGATGAGGGCTCGTGCTAAGCTTCCTCTGCTCTGCTCATGTGTGGTACGTACATTTTTTCTTCCAGACGTCTTTCTCTCTGTCTTGATGGCGCAGAGCTGCTGTTGCATGTTGTTTATATCTTCCCTGCGTGAATCTACAGTGTGTGTGCGCGGGTCTGTCTGACTAACTGGGACTAGATTTATGATGTGATGCATCTGTGTGTGTGCCTGTTGACACAGAAGGAGCACGGCTACATACACGTGTGTGAATGCATCTGTGGAAAAGAGACAGGAAAATGGAAAACACGAAGCTAGAAAAATGAAAGCCAGGACGAGCAGCCATAAAATAAATTCATGCATGGGATGATATGATTGATATCACATACATTATCAGATTGTTTGTTCATGCGTCTTTGAATCTTTGAATTGATTATAAAGCAAAATTTTTTGGAGCGTTTCTGTGTGCGCGCGTGTTTGTGTTCTAGACAGCCTAAAAGTCTGCGTCTGTCTTTTTGCTCCTCTTATGTATGACCGGAAGTAAGCAGGGTGTGTGTTTTTATCTGTTTTTGCGTGAATGTGCGGTAATTGTTCAGCAAGATACCATACGTCTGTAAATATAAAAATTCTGATTTGAAAACGTTCTTATGTCAACACAGTTTGCTGAATAGACAGAAATCTATGTCTCAGAGGAGCTGTGGGGCAAAGCTTCAGTTTGGCATGTTGACATGATATCCATCAAGCTGTAAAGCTCTCTACCCCCCCCCAGTCATTGTTTTTCTGACGAAATAGCATCGCTAATGTGGGCATATAATATTCATTGGCCTCCTTATTACTGCACAATGCTGTAAAAGCAGAGAGTGAAAGAGAAAGAACATGCGTAGACAATGGATGGAAGAGGCAGGGGAATAAAGGTTAAAGGTCAGGTGCCTGGCCTTAATTTGTACATTCAGCTTCCAGCTTGTGGTCAATATGTCACGTATTCTGAATGCTTGCTCAGGTTTATGCAGGTGGTCCAGAATAACCTTTTTTTAACTATATGTTGAAGGTTGACCAAGATGGTCACATAGGTGACTAATTTGAAGCACTAATACAAAATAGTGCTTGATTAAAATGGTTAGCATGTTGCTAAGGTTTGCAATGGTGCAAGAAGCAAAAAGTGACATAAAAGCAAAATAAAGTGCGTTACTACAGTTCATATCATTCACTCTGTAACTGAAGCTTCTGTCAACAGTAAACTTATGTCAATGATGGGTTATAATAGACTTTTCAGACAGACCAGCCTAAAAATGTAGGCTAATTTTCAAAACCTTTTTAGTCATATAAACAGTTTGAATCTGTTTATATGGTGGCCTTGCACACACACACACAAAGCTACAAAAGGTACCTAGATGACCCGTATTGGTTCCTTACAGGAACATATTTGTACCTAAAGTGTACATATTAATACCTAAAATGTAAAAAAGTATACCTTTTGAAAAGGTTCCGCCCCAGTGACAGCTTTTGTATAATGCTTGTGTGTCTGTGCTGCTTTTAGTCTTGGAAAAGGTTTGCTTTTTTATAATGGTCTATTCAGTTGGTTGTAAAGAAAGCGCAAATTGCTATTTTTCAGTGCAGATTAGAGAAGTGAAAGCTGAAAAAAAGAGGGAAATGGCTGAGAGAGTGATACTAGTTGGCCCTGTGTGTCACACTGGTTTGAGTGTTTAACAGTATGTCAGATTTGCACGTATTCTTGTATTTTGTCGTTTTAGATATTCTCGTGATCTACAGCATAGTTTTATTTGGACAGCAGTTGTTTTCAAACAGACATCTGTAAAAGAACATTTATTATGATTTCTCTGTGATAAAATCTGCATTCAGTTGCCAATTAATTCAAGGCATAACACAGTTGCTTTGTCTAAAGAAGGCAGAAGTTTTCCTCATGCATAGTCAATCACATTACCATATTCCAACATGACATTAAGGATAAGCGACACTGGCCAAGTTCACCTACCTGCTGCTGTTTTTATAAGACTGGACTTGATTCTCTTTTTTTCTCCTTTGTAAGAATTTTTAGTTACTGTGGTGGGACAACATACTTTTTACTTAGTGTTCTATTATACATATAAAGTAAAATAATAATAATGGTTTTCAGTACTGTAGCAAAGATGTCACTGCTGCGTGTGGCGAAGCAAAGAGGCAGATACCAGGTTCCAGTATTTTCAATACTTCTAATCATCCAAGTGGCAAAAACACAGACAGGCAGGGAATCCACCCAAACAGACGCTGAATAACATTAGGGAGAAATCAGGACAGGTGAGGAGCACAGGTGGATCGGGTGAATAATTATCTAAACAAGGACAGGAACATAACCAAATAAGGAAAACCAGGCAGACTTGAAAACGAAAGCAAAATGCTTCTGGAAAGGCACGTCCTTGCGCCGTAAAGGCAAAATAGAGTACATACATAATGAGGGAGGGTCCTTAATGCTCTTTTCTGGCGAGGGGCCCGGAGTCGAGAAAGCAGATAGAAGGCCGATGAGCCAGGTCGACAGCGAAGGTCCGGAGGGCCAAGGCGGAGTAGATGGCGTCAGTTACCGATGCGGAAGAGGGGATTCGGAAGGCCACAGAGGAGCAAGTGCGAGAGAGGACTAAGGCGAAGCTGGAGGGAGGGAGGAGCATTACACAGCCCGTGGGATCGAGGGACAAGGTGCAGCAGGAGGAGTGGAGTCCTGAGGCGGTGGATGGACTCTGACTGAACAAGGCGGAGCCGAAGAGACGATCGAGCAATGGTGGAGCTAGTGACTGGACGAGACCCGATGAAGAGGAGGGAGCTAGGGCCCATGGAAGCCGACGGGTCGAAGGACCGAGGTGGAGTCCTGGCTTCGGAGGCTGGAGGAGGAATCTGGGAGCACCCTGAGCCAGATGGCGCTGGAGGATGGCAGTCCTGTGTGGCTCGCCCTGGCTGGACGGTGAGTTATGGGCCAGCGGCAGGACTGTCAGAGAACAGCAAATCATGAGGTCAACATGGGTGGGAGGATTTTGCATGAGGATTGTTTTTGCGGCGCATCCTCAGGTGACGGCTCTTTCGCCGCGGCTCTGGTGGCGTGAACTCGGGCTGGTTAGAAAGTGGCTTTCGGGATTGGTGTTACTGGCCGTGATCTAGGGTCTGGAATCAGGATCGGCACTTTAGGCTGAGATGGATATACTGGAGGGCGCTCTTGCAGCGCAGGCTTTGGAGGTGCTCTCGGGAGTAATACCTCGGCCATCAGCTGAGCGAGGGAACCTTGATGGCTGGAAATGGAGAACTGACTTGCAAGATGACGATCCAGCCCCAACCAAAACAAAGCATTCAGAGCCTGCCCCGGGCACCAGGCAAGCAATCCAGAGAAAAACGCTGGCATACTCCAGAACGGGATGGCCGTCTTGTGTGTCGTAGTTTTGTTTTGTGGATCCGGTCATTCTGTCACGGCTGCGTGTGGCGAAGCAAGTAAGCAGATACCAGGTTCCGGTATTTCCAGTGGTAAAGACACAGACAGGCAGGGAATAACACAAAGATGCTGAATAACATTAGGGAGAAATCAGGACAGGTGAGAAGCACAGGTGGATCGGGTAACTAATTATCTAAACAAGGACAGGAACATGACCAAATAAGGAAAACCAGGCAGACTTGAAAACGAAAGCAAAACAAAACCATGAAACACTCAAACACAGACATAAGGCGTTACAAAAGATTGGGCTCAGTAAAATTGTAAAATGTTTCTAGGCCGCATTTGTCTAATCGAAAACACAAAAAAACTGTCAAAGTGACAAATATTATTACAATTTAAAAAAATATGTTTCTATTTGAATGTTTTTAAAATAAGGATTTATTTCTGTGATTCAAAGCTGAATTTTCATCCGCCATCACTCCTTTCTTTCAGTGTATGATCCTTCAGAAATCAATATAATATGCTGATCTACTGTTTAGGAAACAAACATTATCTAGTCACTATACATATACATATACTGTATTTTGGAAGGTGGTTTCAGCAGAAGGATAATACTGGATGAACAATATGTAAAAAAAGGTGCTCCTGAATACTGATTTGGAGCTTGGCTTTAAATATACACTACTTGTGTTGTGTGCATATGCATTTATGGATGTATTTGTGTGCGTTGCAACATGAAATCATTTCTGCTGAGTCATTCTCCACCAAAGTTATAAAATGTTGGGTTAAAGAGATAGTTCCCCCCAAAAATGAAAATTACCCCATTATTTACTTACCCTCAAGCCATTCTAGAAACTTTCTTCTTTCAGACAAATACAATCAGAGTTCCACACTTTGTAATGGCAGTGAATGAAGTTTAAGATTCTGAGTCTATATATCATGAAAAGTACTCCACACAGCTCCACATGGTTAATAAAGACTCTTGAAATTAATCAATGGACTTTTGTAAGAAAAATATATATAATTTAAAACGTGTTCACTACTTCTTACCTAAGCTTACATTACACTTACACCCTACATCCTACGCTGAAAATGACTTTCTGGTGAACGCACATATTACAGTTATAGCGAAAGCCAGAGATTATGGTTTATAAAGTTTTAAATATGGATATTTTTCTCACACATACGCATCAATCACTCCAGAAGGCGTTTGTTTAACCCTTCTGGAGCCATGTGGAGCACTTTTGATGATGGATGGATGCACTTTATATGACTTCTATAGGACTACTGAATATTAACAGCCATTTCACTGCCATTATAAAGCATGAAAGAACCAGGAATTTTTTATTTAACTCTTAATTTAATTATTTTTGTCCTAAAGAAGAAATTCTTATCTGCCTAGGATTGCTTGAGGGTACACTTAATTATGACATATATTTATATATTAGGAGTGTTTTTGGAGTCCTAAGAATATTCAATTTCATCACTAGTGGCCCAAAATGGAAACCGCAGCATTCTTCTCTTTACACAGCTCTGTCGCTCTTCATTGTTATAGATTCACTCTGTTTTTGAGATGCAGTGATATGCCATTGATCAGCAAAAACTGATAAACATAAAGGAATAAAATTTAATGCAATGGTTAGTGGTGTTGTATCAGAATTGTATTGACTAGAGATCCTCCAGACAGCGCTTCAGATGCTGCATTGTATATAATTCTACACTTGCTCTTTCTGTGCATGTTTCTGTACTTCATTCTCATGCATTTCATTCTGTCTGCATATATTAGAAAAAGGCATGTGTTAAATCTACCTTTAATAAGTAAAAATAAATAGCTATTTATACCAGATATGATGCTTAAAAATGACTTTCTCTTTTGTAACCCAAGGTTGATTCAGCAATATTATGTTTAGTTTATTATATTTTTAGTTTGAATAAAAAACAATTACTTGTAGATTATCATGTTAAGCACAGTTTATAGGTTTCCTGATGTGCAAACAATAAAAACATAGCAGAAAAAGCATTGGTAATGATATATTAGCAGTTTAAAAAGTATAAAGAATGTCAATACACAGCTAATTTTAGATATTTTTAGTCAAAAATATGATGTAACATCATTAAAACAATTTAAAGTGTGCACTTCAACTTACACAAAATCTATTTTATAATGAAATCAGGAAGAAATTTCCTTAATGTTAGTGGTGTCTAACAGAGCTAATGGGGTCATGATTAACCAGCTAAACTTTGGCCCTCTAGCAGCGTCCAAAAATACTTGCTCTGTGACATCACTTCCTGCTGACCTCTCATGAGGCCAAATTAATCTCATTCTACCTAATAGAGCTGTTATTGAAAAATCTAAATAGATAAAGAGTTTCTGAGGAAATATTTAAACCTACCATTTTTATAAATATTGTCGATAGTTAAGACAACTTTATCAGGGTGATTCAGAAATAAGACTTAATATTACAACCTAAAAGTTCCACTTCAAAAGTTATGGCTTAAAATGTTATAATATTTAGTATAAAATTCACAATATTTTCTTTGGAACATATAAATGCAGCTCTGGTGAGAACAAGAGGCCAAAAAAAAGAATTAATAAAAATAAATAATAAAATCTTACTGACCGTCAACTTTTGAACAGTAGTGTGTGTGTATTTGAGTAAATGGCTATAAATGTATTGATGAGTGCATTTCTGGAGTCTAATGGGAGCATATACAGTGGGGTTTTTTCATGTATATCGTCTATGTATGTTATTCATAAAACATCTTGCTGCTTTATTGGTCTTCTATGTTGTGTTGTGCATTTCCTGCAGCGACAGCCTGCATATAATCTATCACATATTTGTGGCAGGTTTCTTACGCATTTCTCTAAGAATGTGCCCTTAATGAATATTTCAGCAGTGTGATTTCATATGAAATTCTGTTCCTGGTTTTAGACTAAGACATTAGTCGAATTTATTGAAATCTGGAGACTGTAATTGAAAGCTTGTCTGTAGATAACTGTCTGTTTGAACAATGAATGCATTGTTTTTCATTTGTGGGTGTATATGTGAGATCTCCTCTTCTTATAATGACAGACATATAAATACACACATATACATACAGGCTGCCAACTCACTAACCGCTAGGGAATCCCCGCCCCTGCAGATGTTACCATGGCAACGCTTTTCAGGCTAGGGCAGGAGTCCCTCTTTGTGCACTCTTTTAGTTGGACGGGAAATATATGAACCACCAGCTGCAGAGTACTTGCTCCTTTGGCAAAGATTTCTGGGAAAGGAAGCAAGACCATAGATGTGTAACATACAGGAGAAGCTATACAGCTCCACTTTCTGACATAAACCACACTTTTTCCATTTTATGTTTGATTTCACTTGATACGTGAAAATTTGAGAGAGCAAAACAACTTTTTTAACAGGTTCTTGGACGGAAATGTCTTAATATACTGATTCTATATATTAATAAATAAAATACAATTTAACATATGTGATATTTTTCTGTGTCAGATCAAATCTATGCTGCCTGCTTATTTTGATAGCTTTATACATTGACAAATTAAGTGTAAAGGAGGTTTTTTTTCAGTCTTCACATTACAGCACATTTACTTTCCTAGCATATCAATATCCATGGAAACTGAGTGTTCCATTGGAAAGATACACACAATTAACACAACACTCACTGTCAAACCTGAACCTCTGCCCACAACTACTAGATTTTACTCCGCCGATGTTTTCTAATATTAGCTTAAATCATTATCACTCAATAAATGCAAGGTTTCTTCATGCAATGGTAGATTTTGAGCACTATAAAACTTCCAAACTACGTTTAAAATTATTATTATATTGTATCTAGTTTTGTCTGTACAATTTTACAGTCAGTAATCTCCACTTCAGCAGCGTTTCCATAAACCAAACTTTGCAGTCATATTTCTAATTATGATATAATTTGTTTGTATATCATTCACTGATTAATAACATTTTATTCCTAAATACATGGTGATATTTTTTTTCTCCTGGCCTTTGAAAGTATGTTATTTTTAGAGTGATGAAAGTTAATAATTCGATTTTTTTAAATTAGATAAACAAATTAAGAAATCTGAACCTGGAAATCATGCAAATTAGTGCAAATAATTAATTTGATAAGGCTTTGTTTGCATATTGAAACAAATTCAACTTGGAATTAAAACCCTTAACGTGCTTGACCTAATTATTTGTATTATTCAACTAGAAAAGTATATTGATATCTATTAGTTTTATTATTTTGCCATTCACTTACAGTGTCTTGCCTTCAAAATAATACTTTTTAGAAATGTAAGCAATATTGTCATAAAGCTTATGCTTTATTTTAAGATGTCCTTGTTACAGTGTAATTACACATGTATTTAGGTACTGAGTAATATTAATTACTACATGTACTTACTATAGTTATGGCTATGATTAGGGTGTGATTTAGGGTTACCTGCATGTCATTATGCACGATTAAGTGTTATTAATAAAGTAAGTAAATATATTTGTAACAATAACTTAATACATAAGTGTCCAAAACAATTCTCACCTTAATCTGCGAACAGTAACAAGCTGCTGCTTGTATGTAATTCAGTAGCGACGGTTCGTGCACATGTTTAGCGTGTTTGTATACTGTACCAGTTTCCTGTCCTCGTGCCACTGCCACCACAGGTTTGGAAGCTGTGTGTTGTCGACTTACGTCATCGACGAGCAGCACGTCTTGCGCCGCAGTCGCTCCTGAGATGAATGCACAATACTGCCTTCACCTGGATCTCTAGCGCCGCCGAGCGAGCGACAAACCGTTCACAATAACCCTATTAATCATTAAGCAACTCGGTCAAATAAATGAATATATAAAAAGAAATACAGATACCATCACCCTGTCTTACCGAGAGCAAGAGCTGTGAAGGATACAGTAACAGTGCACGCGCTGAAGACTTGCCTTTCAGTACCATGGATAGCGCACAGCATGCTGCCGCCAGAAGATGGCGCTGTTCCTTCATGTGACACATCGCTGCGCTCTTTAGATCTGTAAATCGGTATTTTTACTCATGTAAAATCGTTAAATGTGCAGTTTGGTGAAACATATACGCTGCAATGTGTGAAGAATGTGTTCAATAATCATTTTTGTGAGGACTGCTGAAATATTTCTCTCTTTCGCTCTCCCTCTCTCTGTGTGTTTCTACATACCATTTATATAGTGTATAAGGTTACAATAATGATTTTGGAATACTGTTGGAACTAATAAGTTTTGGGTATATGTTACAATAAAAGTAACCATTTTGAAATGTCTTAATTGTTGTATATTCTGTATTGTATCTCAGTTTTTTTACATAATAGAATAAAAAGTGATAAAACAGGTATCTGGGCTGAGATAGGCCTGGATAACAATTAGTATGAATGCAGAAATATGCTATTTGTATGTAATTAATTGTATGTTTCGTCAGTTATAAACATGTTAAAGCGCCTTTGATAATGATACGGAGGCCACTGGTCGGCGTTGTTGACTCATTAGAGTTCATTACACAAAAACTCCTCCCCGTCACCGTTTCACCTCCCACTCAGCATCAGCAGCATTGAGGATGAAAGAATTTAGGACTTGTCTCGCTATTTGAATACAGCGCGCTCCTCGCACACGGTAGCGAGACTCATCACTGTACCTTTTTGGCCACGCGCTGAGCGGAGCGCGGGCGGCCGGTGATCGGTGTGTTTTGTGTCTATGGGTGTCGACGTGATGTCTCCTCCTCTGAGGAACCTCAAGTGCTTTTCACCGGTGATGTGCCAGTGTAAACTTATATGTAGCAACCGCACGCTTTCGCTCATGTTCGGCTGTAAGGTAAGCCGAGGGTGCGCACGCGCCCGTTTCTGCTGGTTTTCTTGTGGATGGGATGTTAGGAAGGTGATAGATACCGTTGGTGACAGATTTCTCCAATGTGTACACCCTCAATTATGAAAATCTGGGTTGGTTAAATGAATTATGAATAAAAAATCGATTGTTTGTGATTGCTTGCGTGGCATTTACAGTATGCCATTACTGTACATCACCGGTTCCATTAAACGAGGTTTTGCAGTTACACACTGCTACCGTACAGTTTGAGAGGCTTAATGTATGGAAGGATGCCATAAAGCCACCTGTCTCTTTGCAGATGCACACATGCCAAAAACATTGGAGGGTCGGCCAGGGATCTTCCGCTTCACTTTGTGAAAGGCAATATGGCTCTCTACAATACACCATAAATGGCGATGTGGAGGTGCATGGGAGAGTAAAATAAAGCTATTGCTCACTTCCGTCCTTAAAGATGCCCAAATAGTGCATCAATTAATGTTATATTGGATGAGATCTGTCTGAAAAAATTAAGCTTTGCACAATACAACTGTATAAATATGTTGTAGCCTATCTAATGCATTTTTAGCTAAATTTAAACAGTAAATGAAACGGTTTGTGTTTCATAACAACACTGAGAAAGTTACATAAACATTTTGAAGCATTATTTTGGCTGATTGAATTTGTAGTTCACTAATTATAGCATAAAATATGCCTAACAGTTAAACCAGGTCTAAACCAACCTGACATTTATGGTTCTCATGCTGTGAGGTCACAGTTTAACTTAATAGACCTTAGTGGTAACCTGCAAATTTAAAGAGCTTTTTCAACCTAATTTATCCCATAAAATTTTCATTCTATAAAGAGGTGTATATAGGTTAGTTCAGTGATGTTAAATAATATTTATGACTTGACAACAGTTAATTTTGATGTTATTATTTTAGTATATTACATTTTTAGGCCATTTTTCCTATTGGCCATGCATGAGTATTCTGGGTTATTATTATTTTCAAATATTTTGTCCATTGGACAATAGTTTTTTGTTTTACTGTGTCTTTCTGAAAATAAATCTTTATGTCATCATGTCACTTGCAGCCTCATATAGTATACTGTATGCAATTGGCTAGTGTCTGCTCCACTACAGTTAGTCCTTCTGACATTTGCCACTGCCTCTGACATCCCTGTAGTGATTAAACATAAGGTACAATTCATACAATACCGTAGTACAGTGCTGATTTGTAGCATGTTTGCTTTTGTCTTTATTTTCTCTTAAGCCTCATACTTTTATAATGGCTACTATTGTACATTAAAACTGACAAAAAAAGAGTTTAATGAGCTTATTGTCACGCTTTATGGTCAATCGCTACTTTTGCATACACCACGCCTATCAAGTAAGAGTACTGATGGCAGTGGAAACGCAAGCTGGTGTCATATCATACCATACCGCACTGACCTGTACGGCTCAGTGAAAATGAGGCATTATTGTGATGGTTTTATCATTTGTTTGGACTCTCATTCTAGCGGCACCCATTCAGTGCATATTGGCAAGGTTCTAATTCTGATTCACGGAAGTTTCCTCTTATGTGTTCCTTCTATAAACGGTGAATGTGTGAACTGACCACTTAGACCATCATTGTAGCAATAACAGATGAAGATGCTTGTGATTGGATTGGTCAGGATGCTGCGTGACTGGAGCTGCAGTTTTGTTCTTTGTCAGATCTCTGTGATTTGAGCAGGGTCGATACTTCCTGTGGAATAGATCGAGACACGGATAGTGGCTGAGATGATGACCTTGGGAAACATGATGGCATGGAGAAGGCTGTGCCTCTGAAATGCTCCGATATAATGAGAGAATGCGTTTGTATATCTGATAATCCTTATCTCTCACTTTCCATTCTTTGTGTCTTACTGTATTCAGAATATTTACATGTTATTTCTTGGCATAGTAGATTTTTTTATAGGGACAGTTCACCCAAAAATGAATATTTTGTCAGTCAGAAAGTAGTCTTACAGGTTTGGAAACTAATGTAAAAAAAAAAATTATTTTTGGGTAAACTGTCCCTTTAAGGACACTAATTTATTGACTGTTTTTGGACACACTTAAATATAATTTTTATGCTTGAGATTATGTCAATGATTGAATCTTGAATCTAAAGTGGGAGACAATACAAGTAATATTTTGGACATTTGTGTTATTTTATAGTTTTTATAAATATTATATATATATATATATATTTATAAGGTTTTGATGAGTTTAATATCTGAACAGCTCTTGTTGGTGATAAAGAAAGAGTATATATAAAGAAAACAAATACTGTAGAACAGAAAACAGCATCAGACTGAACGCATGCTCAGGGGATCATCAAATACTGCTCTGATACAGTATGTTGTCTCATATATTGATTAAATTGATATAGCCTATAGAGTTTCTTAAGAAAGTATTCATCCTCATCATTTATTTATAAGTCTGTTGTGTTGCAAATTCTGTTTAAAGCATATTAACTAACAAGACTTCATTTTCCCACCATAAAATATTACAAATGCTGGATTTAGCAAAGAGTTTTAATACCTGTCAGAAAATATGACAGGGGCCAAAGGATCTCTGCCGTTAAAGTACAGCACAGCAGTTGTAGCTTTTTAGCTTCTAAAACAGATGTTTTGTTAATACATTCAGTGTTTCTTGGTCCCCAGTACAAGTTTGTCAACAAATTTTAATTTTAAATTATTAGAGATTATAGTTGAACTATACCTGGCAAAAACACAATGGTCTCTTTCACTAATAATCACACCAACAAAGGCAAAAATGGTATTTAATATAATAAAATTGTACATAGACCATATATTACAGTACTTATCTTAACCCTGTTTTAACCTACTTGTGTTTGTAACATATTGTGTTGCACCATAAAGCAACAACTTTCTCTCTTTTACCATCTTTCACTCTCTCTACTCCATCATTACTCCTGGCTGATAAGGCTTATTCTTAACCTCAGTGATTTTTCAAATCCACTATCCTTAAGTATTAAACTCTGATGCAGAATTTTATGCTGCTCTGTTTGTGCTGCTGACATGATACCTTAAATCAAGCTGAGGCCAGATATGCTATTACTATTCTAAACGATTAGCCTTCCTGCATGCGGCTGGGGATTTTCAAAAGGCTATAATCTTGATAAAATGGGGGGGTGGGGGGGAGGTGAATTCCACTGACTCGCGTTGAAGGAGCCATAACAAGATACCGGTGCTCACACAGAAAATGGTACAACTCTAGCTCCTAAACTGATGTTTAAGCCTGGAATACACAACGCGGTTTTTGACCCAATTTTCCCCTGATTTAACGGTGTGAACAAGTTGACAGTAGTTGAGGAAAATCAGAGCCAGTCTGCAGATTGAAGCTGACAAATTCCACGGAAATCAGGTAGTGAATTATGGTCATTTTTTAGCTTCAGGCATTGATTCTATCCAGTCGGAGGATATCAAACGTGTTTGATATTTTCAGCCGATTTTAGAATGCATTTATTTTCGTTACACGTATACATGTTCCTGCATCAGTTTGTTGTGATCAGAACAACTTTTAAAGTCTGGTAGTATAAGATCCTCGCTCATGTAGTGTATGATGCTCAGTTTTTCTTTGTCACTATTTACAGTGTCTGTAAGTGTATGATGCCTATCTGTTCAGATTTTAAAAGTCATGCAGTGTATTCCAGCCTTAGTTTATCGTTCTCATTTTTCACAGCAGTTTCATTCCTTGATCATATTCCTTGCTCCTTTTCCCACCAATGCTTTTCAAAAATCTGCTTTGTTATTTTTTTCTTTCTCTATTTGTTTCATTTAGTCTTTTTTTCTGCACCTGTGTACACTACTACGTAGATGCGTTGTGATAAAATGAGCCCAATGCCTGATCACTACTCTCATTTAGGCCAAACATGCCCTCTACACACACACACACACACAGACAGAGAGAAAGCAGAATCAGGTTTTCACAAAGAGTCTCCATGAATAATAAATGATGTTGGATTAATTTCTCACTGCCTGTCTATCTCTCCGTCTGCCAGTGTTCAGATTCCACACAGCAGGCAACAGTTAGAAAGGCCATTTATTCACCATGTTAGTATTAAAAACTTGTTATGCTGTCAAAAAAAATCGAAATGATGGTTCACAACACTATTATATAGTGCAACACAAGAGTTAAGAGAAGCAAAATCCCTGTCAGAGAAATAGCTTTCAGTGAACCTTTCAAGATACCAACCATTAGCTTCAGGGGGCTTCTCACTGGCATACACTTCTGAAGAAACCACAAGTCAGTTTTTTAAACTTCCTGATGGAGTCCAGTAATCCCAAGACTTTTTTTTGCAGCCCAGAGTAGTAATTGTTGCTGTAGAATCATGTCAAAAAAGCTCAGAAGTGGTCAGTTCCATGAAGTGTGGTGAATGATGTAATGTTATGATGTAATTCTTATGTGTACAGTCTTAAAAATGTATGTTGGGAGTCAGGATACTTGTACTCAGACTTTAGTTATGACTGAAAATGGACTTTGGACATTGATGTCATGTGTAACATGAAAGATAAAAAATAACATAAAATGAAAATAAAAAGACATAAATGTCCAACAAGACTTGGACCCAAGGTACTTTTATTATGTTTCTAGATGTTAGCAGGATTTTTGGATTCAGAATTCTAATCAGTGCATCAAAACAGTTCAAATAATTCTACAAATTGCCCTTATTTCCTCTTTCGAATACTTAATTTTAAGGGGTGTTAACGCCTTGAGAAACACAGGTGAACAGCCATGGTTGTTCATTGTATCTGTGCATGTGTGCATTTTGATTCTCAAGCCAGCACATGATGTACTGTACATGATCTGAGCCCTAGCCAAATGAAAATGAACCGATGCAAAAAAAAAAAAATTGCTTCTGATAACAAAGTACTTGGCACTGAGGCAGCTTTTAATACAGGATATTTAGAAACACTCTCAACGTGTTGAAAATAAAAAAGTGTCATTAACAAGAAACTTCAGACAATGATCAGTTTGATCTTTTGGGAATACAAATTATTCTTTATAGTAATCTTTATTCTATATTCATTTATAGTTAAGTCTAAAACAAATTGTATTCTTAAGAATGTTTTGTGATTCCGGCTCATGATTTCCCACAAGACTGATAACCCTGAACAGAATGATGAGATCATGTAATGAAATCCATACTGTCTATGAAGCTGGGCAGAAAATCTTTAAATCAGTGAATGCAGAGGTTGCAACTGTGTTATTTTAGGTGGTATGTGATTCCTGAACCTCTGATCTGTTGTTCATTCTTTTAGATTACAGGCGATGTGTAATGTAAACCTGGTCTCAGAGGGTTTTGGTGGTGGTGGTGTCAACCGGTCCACTTTTTCTGTTCCTATGGGAATTCCATGTGGATACCTTCTCAGAGTGTTTTGATTTTCAAGGCTAATATTAGAATGTTAAATCGTCTGTTGGCATGATGTAGCCTGGGTTTGCGAGAAACGAGTGTTTGAAGATGAGTCACCGCGTTATGATTTCATAAGGACAGTGAGGAAGGCTGAGCATTTAAGTCTCAGATAGACTTTGACCATCAGCATGAACTCTGGTCCACTTTGCAGGTTATTCTATCCAAGAACTGCTTACTTAGACTCCAAAAGAATGTCTGACTGACATGTGAAATGTTTTTTCATAGATTGCCTCGTTTTTATGTGACGAATCCCTGAAATAGTTTACACAAACAAAAAAAGTATGCAGTGCAGAAAAACAAATGTGTTGGGCGGTATGCTGTGAGATCGCTGAATTTATTTAAATATTAATTTAGTTAGTTTCATGGCTGGAAAGTGAACCAACTCCAGTGTAAGCAGCCTAACATTTTAATAGAAACATTGTCACAAGTTACTAATTATAATTCTTCCATTTCCTCAGTTATGCAAACAGCACCTACAGAAAATGAGCAAAGAACAATCACTATACCAAATAACATCAGCTCTGACACTAGCGTGACTTTAAAAACACTCTGTTTATTATCAATGAAGCTATAAACACTGTAAGATGAAAATCTCTTTTATATACATAGCATGAACGTCTGCACTTCGTTTATGATGAGTCAAGAACAAAACATCAGAAGAACAAATGAGCTCTTATATTAATTAGATAGCACTACTAGCATGACAATAATAAAAATAATAATATTCGTCTACCTATCATCAAAGGCATCAGCAACAGGTGATATCGCTGACTATCATCAATACACGACACTATTGTACTAATTTACTTTTGATTTATTTTATTTTTAGTGAAGTATAAATACAGTATATGATACATATTCAAAATTGTGTATTATCTTTTGTTTATGGTAAAATTAAGTTTTAAAAAGACAAAATATTATTATATTGAACAAAATTGTGTTTGGGAAAATAAATATTTGTTATTAATAGAAGTTAATTAAGGTTTGAACCAAATGATTAATATATATAAAAACTAATAACAAAATTGTCTTTTTTGTGTGTATGTTTGTATGTGACTTCTGTGCACAAATGGGTTGAATTGTTTTGTAAGGGGTTCTTATTACAGTGTAATCAGTAAAATAAATGTAAAATAAACATGTACTTACCATAGGGTTAGGATTTAGTTTAGTTGCATGTAATTAGGTCTCAATTACTTTTATTATACTAAAAAAAAAAGACAAAAGAATTATTCCTTGTTACTTTTTAACATACAGAACTTTGAAAATTTTAAAAAATCTGACTCTCTGAAGTCTGCCAGAATGAAAGTACTTGTTATGTTTGTGTGGATTCTGTGAACAGACTGTGGGTGGGCCATGGCTCTGCTGCACACAGTAGCTGTGTTTCTTCTCTCTGAGAGCATAATGAGGTTCAGAGTCCTCTGCCACCTCTCTCTTGCTCTCTGTGATGCATGCTGGGAATAGATTTGCGCCAGACAGTTGTGTGGAGAGTGTTTAGTATCACTCTTGATGCTGTGACGTATGCTTTTGTTTCCACTCTTCATTTGTGTGTAATTTATTACCCATTCACAATTATAAAGTTTGTGAAGACTGAAAGTACAGTGCCCTACACGTCACCCTGGGTAAATATGAGCAAAGGCAACTGTGAAAATTTGCGTTCTTCATTCTCCTGGACTTTCATTAAAAAAATAAAGTGAAACCATTGAAACTTGGGGGAACATCTCATTGTGAAACAAATGTTTTTTGTAGTTGATGTTGACCACAATTATTGGCACCCAATTATTGCAACTTTCACTCACTTTCTGTAGTGTTCAGGTCAGAGGAATTGGATGGCTATGGCAAAAGCCTCATTTTGTTCTTAGTGACCCATTTTGGTGTTGATTTTGATGTTTGTTTTTGGATTATTACTGTTCTAATGGGGGATCCAATCACAGGGAATTTAGGTTTAGATTTTTTATCTTTTAGTATTTGATAGAATCCATGATACAATGCATATGAACAAGATCTCCAGGGCCACAATATTAAAGATCCAGCAGTATATTTAACCGTTTTTATCCCTGTTTGTACTAAACCCATTGTCACAGTCAGATCTGTAACCCAAGCCCAGTTGGTTCCGGTTCCACAGCTCAAGGAGCTGTCTGACACTCCGGTGGTTTTCAAGACTCCCATAGAGGGCACTAGGGCCATCACTCAGCGCGAGGGGCTGAGTGAGGTTCAACCAGTCATTGATCGACAGCTAGGGGAGCTGTCTGCCACGTCAGTGGTACCCAAGTCGCCCACAGAGGGCACCATTCTCATCACTCAGCGAGAGGGGCTGGGCGATGCTCAGCCGGTTACAACACGACAGCTAGGGGAGCTGTCAACCACACCGAAGGTTCCCGAGACACCCGCAGAAGATGCTGGCACCATCGCTCAGAGAAAGGGGCTGAGTAATGTTCTGTTGAGTACAGGGCTGCAGCTAGGTGAGCTGTCTGTCCTTTCTGTGATCCCCGTTTTGCCCATAGAGGGCGTGCATGTCATCACACAGCAAAAGGGGCTGAGTGATGATCAGTGGGGCGCATGGCCACAGCTAGAAGGGTTGTCGGCCATCTCAGCGGTGCTTGCTCTTTTCGCAGAGGGCGTCGGTTCTGCACCACGGCCCGAGAGGTCGTGTGCAGCCCAGTCTGTTACGGTAACGCAGCCTATCGAGCTGTCGAAGGCCCTCACGATTCCTGACGCACGGTACGAGGGACTATTCTTTGCCCAGTCCCTCTCAACCATGCTGCCTGCAAAGCTGAACCAGAGTGGCCGGATCCGCCAGACCCAGTCTGTGATCTGAAACCTACGTGGCCAGATCCGCCAGACCCAGGTCATGACCCAGTGTCGCTGAACTCACCTGAGCTCCTTTGAGGCCCCATTGCCTGAACCCCCAGAACCGGTATATTACACCGAGACTCCGTTGAGTCCACCAGAGGCTGCACTACCTCTGGAGATGTCGTTTTCGGTTGTAGAATCCACAGAGGCCTCATTGGTTGCTGCACAGCCCATGGAGGTCCCTGAATCAGTTTTTAGTCGGTCTGGGAGGGCGTCCTCTTTGTTGGCTCAGTCTCGGAAGGTGATGTCAGCATTGGTATGGTCACGAAGGGTGCATTCATTCCCCGTATGGTCACGAAGGGTGCCGGTTGGTTCTCAAGGGTGCAAGGTCAGTCTGTTGGTCCCAAGAGAGCTCTGTCACTTCCTGGCCGAATCAGAGGTTCACAGGTTCTGCTGCCATCCGCTCCACCCTGGAAAATGGCCTTGCTGGCCGTTCTGCCCAGAGGGACGTCTACGCCACCTGCTCTGCCCCGGTGGGCTTCACCGCCATCTGCCCCGCCCTGGTGGCCACCTCCACCACCCACGTCACTTAAGTGGGCTTCTCGGCCGCCTGTTCTGCCCTGTTGGGCTTCTCCCCCGCCTGCTCCGCCCAGAAAGACGTCTCCGCCGCCTGTTTCACCCCGCTGGGCTTCTCCACCGCCTGCTCCGCCCAGAGGGACGTCTCCGCCGCCTGCTCTGCCCCAGTGGTCGTCTCTCCCGCCTGCTCCGCCCCGGTGGACTTCACTGTCAACTGCTCCGCCCTGGTTGCCACTTCTCAAGTGGACTTCTACGCCATCTGCCCCGCCCTGGTGGGCAGTCCCTCCGGTTCCCAAGTCTGGGCATCTGGAAGCCGCCCCTTTTGGGGGGGGCTATGTCACAGTCAGCTGGAAGTGCCAACCCATATCTGGGGATGGCACTTCAGTCCCCAGCAAACTCTCTGTTTTATGTCTGTTTTTACTCTTGGACTCTCATCTATGAACTCATGTCTCCACCCACTCATTGGTTGTCTAGGTGTCTGATTGTTTGCTCCACCCCTTGACCTACTTTCACCTGTATAAATACCAGTCTGTTTGTTTTGCCACTCTGTGTTCCCCTTGTTTCTTTGTTTCTGTGTCTATCTGAATTCTATTTACCGTGAACCGACCCCCGCCTGGACTCTGAACTTTCTTGTGCTTTGCCTCCACCACTTCTGTCTGCCAGTAATGACCTTAAGCCTGTCTGTTCTGCTCTGTGTTGTAAATAAACAGCCTGCATATGAACCCGCACGTCTCCTCGCCTTGCTACCGTGACACCCATCTTGTGAGTTTGATGCCAAAAAACACTTTTTGTAGACCATAGAAGCCAGTTTCATTTGAAGTTCTAGTCGTGTTAGCTGAATATGCTGGATTTTGTTTTTGGATGAGCAAGGATATTTTTTCTTGAAACCCTTCTGAACAACATGTTGTAATGTAGTGGCTGTTTGATATATTTTTTAAGCTTTCTGACCCCAAGGCTAAAATAATCTGCAGTTCTCCAGCTGTGATTCTTGGAGAGTCTTTTGTCCGCTCAGACTCTTCTCCTCACCTCATTTTACTCAAGAATATCTAGAGATGCCAGTAATTGTTGCCAACATGCATTGGAGAAAATGAAATGTCCATGAAATGAAATGGCTCTGTATTTTCGTTTAGTATGTTTCTACTAGTGTATTGTATGTAGAGTACATAAAGAAAATAAGTGACCGTTCTGACAATAACGGAGTTTCAGGAGGAGCGGTGGCTGAATTAAT
>JAUCNO010001334.1:591606-626661 GCA_032353835.1 Enteromius viviparus | reverse complement strand
CCATGGTAAAAGGAAGTAGTTCTGAAAAAAAAGACACTCCATTGTTTTGTTCTCATGTATTTACACACTCATGCCATCAAACTGTTGTATAAATGCAATATCACACTCATAGCTGGGAGAGATGCCTACGGCCTTACATCTATTCACTGTAAGAGAATTAACTACAGAATCACAAAAATACACAAAGAAACTACATACAATTTAATCGAATTAATTCCCTTAAAACACAGCAAGTTCATCTGCTAAAATATAACCCCTTCAATACTGTTTCAGCAGGAATTACATCAGTAAAGTAAATAAAAAGCTTCTTGTCAAGCTCTTTCATGGGGCTTGGAGCTGAGAAAAGTAGACTATGCATATATAAGGTATTGACAACTGAAAGCATCCTCAAATTAAATATTTCATAAAGTGGAATTCTGTGGCTGCAGATAGTGTAGTAATGGATACTTGTCCTGCTGTACAGTATGTGTTTGTCTAATTATATATCTCCTCACAAATTCTTTGAACACTGGTGTTAGTTCCCACATACTGCATTACTGTCGTTATAAATAATTGACCATAAATGCTGTTTATCATGAACTGCAGAGTTTGGTAGGCAGGGAGAAAACTTTCTCAAGCTTACAGTACATATTATCTTAGTTTGGATGAACTGGATAATGTTTGTGACAATAAAGTGAATAACAGACAGGATTAAGATGATGATGTCCTCACATAAGTTGATAATTGGTCTTACAGCTGAGAAGTGCATTTTTTATATGTTCACAGTCTTATCTCTGCTTAAATGCAGAGACAACTAAATAAAACAAATTGTAGATGGATTCCCGGAGAAATGTAAAAATTTTATTTTTGGCAATCAGTTTAAGATCAGGTCCTCTCCTTGCAATCTGACTTTTGTCATATTACAAATTCACACCACAAATGTTCAATTTTTATAATATTCTTAAGTTCTGTTCTGTGTTCATTTTGTCTCCACATTTGTTTCTGTTCCTGCATTCTCTCTCAGCCATTGTGCTGTTGCTGGCTCATTGTAATGTGATCTTGCTGACTGTACCTCCCTTCTCCACTCCTTTTCTCAATTCTGGTTAGACTGAAGAATTTTTTGATACAAACAAAGCCTGAAATCACTTCAGTTGGTGGCTATCTTAGCAGCACCTCCAGAAAACTGGCATAATGCTATTCCTATCTGCTTGAAATGGAAAAGAACAAAATATCCAAATCTGTTTACCAGCCTTCATTTCAGCTGCATTGTATTATACAGTATATGAGGTTTTTACTCAAAAAGGCTGAAAATGCATTTACGTTGTTCTGAACGCACACTTGGAAGCAACCTAACATACTATTCAGAACATATATATTTTTAAAGGGATAGATTACCCCAAAATTAACATTTTATTGTTAGGCCCGCTCAATATGTAGTTAAGTATTTTCTTTATAGTAACAGATTTGGAAGAATTTATTCCTTACATCACTTGCTCACCAATGGATTCTCTGCAGTGAATGGGTGCCGTCAGAGTCCAAACAGCTGACACATGCATCACAGTAATTCACAAGTAATACACACAGCACACAACATTTCTCCAAATCTGTTCTAATGAAGAAACAAACTCGTCTACAGTTTTGGCCTGAGAGCGAGTATAAATGTTGTAATGTTTTAATCCAGCTGGTATTCACTCTTCCATGACCTTTGATTGTGGAAAGTCTTCTGATCTTTAATTTATCTCCTGCTTCAGTGTGCAGCTGCAGACGAGAGAAAGATGGGCTTGAAAGAGATGAGAAATGCATGAATCAGTTTACCCTGAGAACTTTCTTCAGAGTCATGCTCCAGATATAAATCTGGATTTGTTTTGCATTCATAGAAATTAGATGACTTTTTATGCAAACTAAATATAATACAAAGCTGCAGAATGAGGTTTGAGTATGTGACTCCTTTTCCACTGTTCTCTCTGTAGAAATATCGGTATCAGGATGAAGAGACTCCACCCTTGGAGCACAGCCCCGCCCACCTGGCTCACAGCAAGAGTGCTGAGATGCTTCACATGAGCGATAAGAACCTGGCTGCCATGGACTCCCTGCACAGTTATGCCCAACACACACACATCTCACCAATAAAGGTAAAGACACAAACACACACACACACACAATGGATTGTGCTATTAAAACTGTATGCTTCTATAGCTTTGTAAGCTCAGGAGTCCTGGAGTATTCTATTCTATTCTATACTACAGCTGTAACAGTGTTACATTAGCATTATTTGTATGCTGTTATTCATGAATATTTTTAATCAGCTTTTATTTTTTTTATTTTAGTAATTTGGCTATTCACTTTTGTTATTTTAATTAGTGTTTTAGATAACATTTTAAAAATCAATTTTTACTATTAACTACTGTTGCCTTAGATCCATTAATCCACCCTAAAATTAAATGTATAGTTTACCCAAAAAGAACATTTCTGTCATCATTTACTCACCGTCAAGTGTATGGATTTCTTTGTTCTGCCGAACACAAAGGAATATATTTTAAAGTTTGTAACCAGGTTGTTTTGGGCCACCATTGACTTCCATAGTAAAAAAAAATACTATGGAAGTCAATGGTGACCCAAAACAGTCTGGTTACAAACTTTTTTCATATCTTTTATTTTTTGCCTTTAGTTCAATTAATGAAACCATTTTTAATTTTAATTATTTAAACTACTTAATTTAAACTACTTTGCTACTGCAAACTTCTAATTTGCTGTTTAGTAATAGTAAGATAAGATTTCACAAACAGTCAACAAGCCAGTAATATGCATTGTAATAAACAACTGGTTAACAGTGTAAATTGGTCTCTAAACTGAAGTGCATCTACTTTAGTTTCAGACACTGAAAATGAATATCAATAACATACTGTAGCTCAGACAATTTCCTCTTGGGCAGCTATGTTAAAGATTCAGTCCCATTAGTAAAATTTCTGCCACATTTTGTAGGCAAAAAGGCTTATCTGTCATCACTAGTGTGGTGATGTATGAAGCACAACAAAGAAAGAAAACGCTTTCAAATCAACCCAGTCTGCATGTTGAAAGCTTGAGTCCTATTGAAATAACTGAATGTTCATATCTTAAACATTGTTATTTAAGCACTTGAGTACAATTGCAGTACATGTCCTCCATTTGACCTCTGTTAGTCTAGTAGAAACAGCTGTTAAATAGATCTGTTTTGAGATTTACTTACTTACCAGCAAACAGATAAACCACTGTATATTATATTAATGCATATTTACTGAGGTAATCTACAGCTATCCACTACGTAATGTGTGTGTATCATCTCGATTCTCTTTGTCTTTAAGAAAATGTACATGTTTTCCAAGAGTTTTCCACATAATTGATCCATTCTATCATGTTTATGTCTGTTTGAACTCTCTCAAACTTTGGTCGACTGCTCTATATTCATCTATGGCAGCCATGTCCTATTCTCTACTATTGTACTCTTCTCTTCCTTTCCCTGTCTTACTGTCTCTTCGTCTGACCTCTGTGTTCATTTCCTGCCTGTATTCCCCATTTCCTCTGGCTTCGGTAGGTGTGTGTGTGTGAGTCATGTTGTGTGTGTCAGACTCTGCGTGTGTAGGCCGATCAAACCCATCCAAACAGCCCCCACTGGCTCTGAAGCACATTAAACACACACGCATACTTCCATCTTGTGTAATTTCTCAACAGAGGCTCACATATAGCACACAGATTGGCACAGTACCATATCATTTGTTCTATTTTTACAGTATTTGCACAGCATGCACAATATTCTGTATGCATTAAAGACCGAGATGATCCAGATTGTACAGTTACCTAATTCTTTCATGAATTGCGCTGGCAAATGTTATTAGATAACAAGTGTATTAGATAGCAGTGATCGTTCTTGCTAAAACTGTGCAGTGTGTATTGAGCTTTACTCCTTACTCCACTACTGCTGTTGTTAAACAGACGTATTTTGTGTTGATTTCTATTGCAACCAGACATCAGTGAGAGCAGTTACAATAAGTAACCGTAAAATGCACTTGTAAATAGACTGTATGTGTTTGGAAATATTTTATTTAGATTTAATTAGACAACAGTTCTTTAATGTTAATCACTTGATATTAACTTCTTTTAAATTGCGTAAAATCAGTATCACATTTGCTGTACACTTCGCGATAACAGCACCCTTCTTTCTCAAATAATATTGCTTAAGTTTACCACATGTTATAAATATAGAAATACAAGAATTCAGTGTAGACAAACCTTACTGGCACTGTGTGAGATAATGGCTGTGTGAATTAAAGAATCCCATAATAATATGTACATGAAAAAGGTAGAAGCACTAGACATAACTATGTGGCACCATTGTGCAGCAGCAAATATCAGTAAATGTGCGCAAATATAGGGCCCCATTCCTATTTTTGCCCGAAGCCAATGCTAATGAGGAAGTTATGATTTCTGTACATTTTTGACCCCTTTAATTTCTTTCTTTGAAAAAATTCCTTTGAAGAAAAAGCATTGAATTTTACTATGTATGTAAATATATATTCGCGATTGAGAGCTTTAAGAAGGATCGAGGACATGAGACAGAAAACAACACTTTGCCCAAAATACTAACACACAATATACTTATGACATTTCGACTGACCTTGTAAATAATTTAACAGGCATGAGGAGAACTAGCCACCATTTATGACTCAATATTCATATCAGTATCTACAGCAGATGAACCATAATTCACTAGTTGTGAAGCACACAAACATATGTAACATATGTTCTTATTTATGCATCTCTCAGTTGGCTAATGTGTTTGGTGTAAGATTACTTTAACATGAAGATCATTTACATGCTTGTGTTGTGTTCAGTGTGTCAAGGTTGGATATGAAGGTCAGAAAGCAAATAACTGCTCCTCTTAGCTTTGCTCTCTCTCTCTCTCTCTCTCTCTCTCTCTGTGGTACAGTACCATCTGTCTTCATGTGAAACATGCCTGTGAAACACAACACACAAACATCCACATATATCCCTCGGTTACCTTTGCTTTAGTGATTCAATAATATGTAAAGTATCAGTGCATTACAAACAAATCTAATAATGAAAATTATCATTATTAGTGCTCATTATTTTGTGTGTAGCTGTTTCAATGAAAGATATACATGTATGATTGTTAAATTATGCATTACAATGCATCAAGAAAAGTGAATGTATTTTCAAAAACATGCCAGATATAGTTGTATATGTTATAATTATAATATAAACATAGTAATTAATCACTCTTCATTTTTGGATACCAATGCATTCGTAACCCCTACTCATTTGCATTTAAACAATATGTCAGGCAGCGAAAGTAGTTAAAGTAGATGAACGAAGGTGGAAATTTGTAAATATTGTTTTGTATTTGCTTCAGTTTTATGTGTATGTGTAATGCGGAACTGAAAAGGGATGTATGTACTGTAGATATACAGCATTTATGTTTGTCCTAATGTCCTAGCTCTGTTTATATTTATATGTTACATGCTGTTCACTTTGCATGACACACACACACACACACACACACACACAGAGTATGAATCACTTTCATGTGGTCATATGACACATTAGAGCTCCTACATGCCTCCTTCTGCTATTCCTGTTAGGACAGCAGAATAAATAAATCAAAAAATGTAGTACCTCCACAATTAGCTTCATATTACATTCTGAACACAATATAATATTGGATGAAGTAGCTGAAAAATGTCATATTTTTAGCCCCATTATGATATTTAGGATACATAGTTTGTATGTACAAAAAACAATGTTGATAGAAGCTGCCTAAATTGCATTTATTGTGTATTTACACTGCAGTTAAGATTGCATAAATAATGATGTTAATGATTAATGAGATTACTGTTGAATACATGTTTTATTATTATTATTAATATTATTATTGATATAAAATTAAGAATTTTGCTTTAAATGTAATTATATGCTAAACATTATACTAAAACTATCATTAGGTGGCAGCAAGTAATGAGTGAGTCGTTCAACTGATTGGTTAAAGTGGTTGACTTTCTGTTGCAGTATGGGTTTTTAATACATTTGGGTTTATAAAGGTTATTGCATTTTTTCTAAATAGGAATGGACAATATTATCAGTCTAATACTGAAATCAGCCGTTAATGGCTTTAAATGTAATGGCCATTAAGTAAGGAGCGCTGTTGACTTCTAATTAAATTAAAATTTCAAATACCCTACACAAATAGAATTGAAACTCTGATTAAATAAAGAAAAAAATCAAACATGGCACTTGTAAATAAAATTATTAATATGATGATTTATTCACTAATGATTAATATGCTTTATTTATTTTTTTACAACACACAGGGAGGAGTGTTAATTATTATTATTATTATTTTTTATATAAATCTCCGTACACCATAATATACAGTATGTTAACACTGAGAAGATATATGCATATACTGTATGCTGTAGACCATAGACATGAAAGTGTCACCTGTAAGATAATTCTCAAATAAAAAACACTTTCAGTATTTTCACCTGTTGCCAGGAAAAAGAATCATCATTA
The DNA here is from genome assembly GCA_032353835.1 of Enteromius viviparus. NCBI lineage: Eukaryota > Metazoa > Chordata > Actinopteri > Cypriniformes > Cyprinidae > Enteromius > Enteromius viviparus. Next base: position 620,118 of record JAUCNO010001334.1, on the reverse strand, counting down.
AACCTACATTGACATCATTCATCTGCATTGCATGCTGTTTTTTGAGTCTGCTAAAGAAAATTTTCTAAAAAAGAGTTTCTGCAAAGTTCACGCTCTCTCGCCTATCTTCTACATCACGGGGCAGTGGATTGAAGCCCGCGGGATTGGCAGCCTTTTTAAAAGCTGTGAGCAAGCCAATCTTTTGCTCATCAGCGAGTACCTCACACTGCACGCAGTGCCGCGCAGAGGTCCTCCCTGGGCAACCGGGCAACACAAAAGAGCGATTTTCAAGCACGTCCTCATAGCCGTTTTATGGAATATCTATGCGGCCATGCGCTTCTGAGTGTAGGAGTTTCCTCACATCCTCAGACGGGCATGAGTGTTGTCTCTCGTGTTTGGGCTGGGAGCACATTGAAGCAGCGCTCGTGGATGAGTCATGCGTTCATTGCGGACGCATGACCATTGCTACACTGAGATCACGCCTCTCATTCATGAGACGGCTCCCGGTGCGTCCTCCTTGTGGTCCCGTAAGTCGTAAAGGTTTTACCTCTACTACGGCAAGGCGGCTGGGCAATCTCCAGGTGACGGTGCAGAATGCCTCTGCTTCGGCCGTCATCCATAGTCCCCGCCGTGGTGATTGGTTCCTTAGTTCTCGGCCCTGGTTCCGCTGCGGCCTCCCTCAGTGCCCTTCTTCCCGGAGGTGCATGAGGAGCTGACCAGGTCCTCTCCCCTTTCCACCCTCGACGGAGGAGCAGCCAGGGGGTACGTGGCGATCCCCCAGGTCAAGCGCGCTATTGCTTTGCACCAGTGCCCCGTGGCACAGTCGCCTGGCGTAGGCCGTTACGGCACCCATTCAAGGCATGTAAGACCTCGTCCGTTCTTGCGGGGTGGGCTTACTATGCCGCTGGATAGGCTGCTACCTCCTTGCGCACGATGGCTACACTGCAAGTGTACCAAGCCAAAGCGCTGAAACAGCTGCACGAGGGTAGACCTGACCAAGGGGTTATGCAGGAACTCCGCGCCGCTTCCGACTTCACTCTTGGGATGACGAAGGTTGTGGCCCCCCGCGGCACCCAAACCAGCAACACCTGCTCTGTCCCCGGCTGAAGCACACGACGCCGGGCTGGACGACGTCTCAGGGACCAGCCAAGAACACCTGAAAGCGACAGAAGCGCAGGAGGGCCGGAAGGAGTACCAGAAACATCCGTGGGTACCCAAATTTTCAAAAAGAGAGCAAATTTCCTACTGCGTTTGCATTCGAGGTTCAAGCGTATGAGTACCGCATTCTCCCGTTTGGCCTGTCCCTGTCTCTACCAAGTCTTACCAAGCTCGCGGGGGGGTCTCTGTCTCCCTTATGACATCCGCATCCTCAACTACCTTGACGACTGGCCCATCTGGGCCTTCATGTCAACCGAGAGAAGAGCAAACTCTGGCCAGTGCAGAGGATCTCTTATCTCGGCATGGAGCTGGACTCGGTCGAAATGACTGCCCGCCTCTCGGGGGAGCGCGTGCAGGCCATGCTGAACTGCTTAGATATGTTCAGGCACAAAACAGGGGTTCCTCTCAAATCTTTTCAGAGGCTCCAGGGGCACATGGCAGCCGCAGCTGCGATTACGTCGCTGGGGCTCCTCCATATGAGACAGCTTCACCGTTGGTTACACGATCGAGTCCCGAGATGGGCATGGCACCGCGGTACTCTCCGGATTGGCGTTTCCCCGGAGTGTCGCCGCATGTTCAGCCCATGGTCAGATCTTGCCTTCCTATGGGCTGGAGTACCTCTTGGACAAGTGTCCAGGCATGTCGTGGTGCACACGGATGCCTTCACCACAGGTTCGGGTGCTGTGTGCAACAGGCAGTCAGCTTCGGGCACCTAGACAGGTGTTTGACTACTGTGGCACATCAACTGCCTCGAGTTGCTGGCCGTGCTTCTGGTCCTTTGTCTCTTTTGACTGATGTAGCGCCACAAGCACATGCTCGTCCGGACGGCAGACAACACTGCAGCCGTAGAGTACATCAACCGTCAGGGTGGTCTACGCTCCCGTCGCTTGTCGCAACTCGCCCCCTATCTGCTCCTGTGGAGTCACATGCGGTGAAATCGCTGTGCTGTTCACATTACAGGGATACTCAACCATGCAGCTGATCAGCTTTCACGGCATTCCACCCAGCCTAGAGAAGGCCAACTCCACCCCCGGACAGTCCAGCTGATCTGGAGTCACTACGGCGAGGCCGAGATAGACCTCTTTGCCTCCCCCGAATCAACCCATTGCCATCTGTTTTACTCCCTGGCCTCCGTGGCTCAATTACGCCTTTCCCCCAGTGAGCCTGAGACCTTCTTTCTCAGGGGATGGCAAGACGTTCTCTCTCAGGGGATGGGCCTGCCAGCAGCCGTGATCAACACCATCTCTCAGTCTCGGGCCCCCTCAACAAGGCAGGCCTACACTCAGAGATGGGGTCTGTTCGTCGACTGGTGCTCTTTACACCAAGAGGACCCACAGAGATGCTCGATTGCAGTTGTGCTTTCCTTACTGCAGGAAAAGTTGGAGCGCAGGCTGTCCCCTTCAACTATTAAAGTATATGTTGCTGCCATAGCGCCATACCATGATGCAGTGGACGGCCAGTCCCTAGGTAAGCACTAACTCATCGTTAGGTTCCTTAGAGGTGCACATCAGGTTAATCCCCCGAGACCGCCCTTGGTACCCTCTTGGGACCTTGCTGTCGCCCTAACTGGCCTGCGGCAAGCTCCTTTTGAGCCCTTAGCATCATTCGAGATAAAGTACCTGTCACTGAAGAAAGCACTCCTTATTGCTCTGGCCTCCATCAAGAGGGTCGGAGCTTCAAGCCTTCTCTGTGGAAGAAGAGTGCCTAGAGTTTGGCCCAGCTGACACTCACATAACACTGAGACCTCGGCCCGGCTATGTGCCCAAGGTCCCTACCACACCTTTCCGAAAGTCAGGTAGTGAACATGCAAGCTTTGCCCCTGGAAGAGGCAGACCCGGCCTCAAAGTTGTTGTGTCCAGTACGCGTATTGTGCCTCTACGTTGACCGAACTCGGAGCTTCAGATGCTCTCAGCAGCTCAGTCTGCTTTGGAGGTCAGCAGAAAGGGAATGCTGTCTCCAAACAAAGGCTGGCCCATTGGGTGGTGGAAGCCATCTCCCTGTCATATTTATACCAGGGAGAGCCGTGCCCCCTAGGTCTGAGAGCCCACTCCACAAGGAGTGTTGCCTCCACCTCAGCGTTGGTGCACGGTGCCTCACTAGCAGATATCTGTAGAGCTGCAGGCTGGGCGACACCTTACACCTTCGCCAGGTTCTACGACCTCCGCGAAGAGGCTGTGTCTTAAATCAGACAAACAGGTAGCGGGAAGACGGGCTGGTGTCGGTTTGCTGCTGTGCATTTCAAAGGTTCCCCGATGCCAAGGCGAACCCTTTCTCCTGCCCCGCAGTCAGATTCAAAGCGGAGTCAGTCTCGACTGTGCTTCTATGGTCTTCCTTCACCAGAGGTTGTGGCCTCTAAACATCCTTGTTCCACAGTCAGCCCGAAGGCTGTTTTTCCCTTCACTTATTTCCATATCTTATCGATATAGTGCATTCCTTGTAAATTCCATGTTAGAATCTTTCTTATCTCCACGCCCCCCCCAACCCATGCTTCTACTTACCCCAACTAGGGTAAAAGTTGGCATCCCAACTGGGCCTAACTGGCTAGACTCTCCTGTCGACACGCTTGCCTGGATTTTCAGTAGTAAAAAACGGAAGGTAAAAAATATAAGAATATATAAAATAAAATCACTGCTAATTTAAAAAAATAAGGTTCCAATTTATTAGGACCTGACAATTTGGAAACATCTAATCATTTAAGGGCTTGGCACACCTCAGAGATTGCAAGTGGTAAAAAATTAAATGATTACCCCAAACACATTTGATTGGATGGGAAACCTTCATAAAACCTGATGTAGGTTTTGTACTATTATCAATTTCAGTTAATGATTTATAGTTGAGCCACACAACCAGTCTTTTCTTGGTTATATTTGGAGCAATAGCCAGTAATAATACATTGTATAAGTCAAAATTATCCAACTTTCTTTTTTGCCAATAATCATTAGGATATTAAGTAAAGATCTTGACATACTGTATACCAAAACTTAATTTTCTGATTAGTAATATTTATTGCTAAAGACTTATTTTCGACAACTCTGTATTTACCCTCAGATTCCATTATCATTTGAAGAATTGGACCCTTATTGCCGTTTCTACAGTCTACAGTCACATTTGACAGTTTTCAAACAATTTGATAAATTTGAAAAAAGATAGTTTGTACTTCAATTTTAACTCACCTTAAGTCAAGGCAATGTGAATTCAAATCTTCAAATATTATTATTTTTTATTATTATTACTTTTTTGCCCATGCCCTTTTGAATATGGACCATTAAGTAACTGAAAAATTCATATTTTTAATATTTTATAAAACACTCTTATCTTGTGTGTAGAACTACTTTCTGGCTCTGTATGACATTCATATCACAAACACTAACATATTATTACAGTATTTTCTGGGAAGACAGCCAGCCTTTTTCCAACTTAGAAGTAATTTTTTAAATATCTATAGGAACCATTTTGTGATATATATGGATTTTAACAGTTGGATATACTGTAGGCTGACACATATGATCACTCTGTGCAGTCACAAAATAAAACCTGAATAATAATTACACATTGACATTGTCTCACTTATTACATACTGTACTACTGCTTAGTAAATTATAAAATAAACTAGCAAAAGCAAAGAGAAAGATTTTTATTATCTAATAACAAGAAACTAACAATGTAGATTGATCAACAGCAGTAAGTTTAGTGATCATTACATAAACATTTGACAATCTGACGATTAGAATGAGGTGTTCTGACTGATTAGAGATCTGCCTAGTAAAATGCATAAATTTTGTTTAATTAGTAATATTTTTATTGTTGAACTTCTGCGAACCTCTGGGGTGTTTGACAGTGTTTATACCTCTGTGAATAAAGGAGCAGGGAATTGGTGAAAATGAGACGCGCATTCCTTTGGGAATCTTTCAATCGTTTGGCTCTCGGGATGGATTTGGGTCAGGAATGAATCTCAAGGGCTTCAGAAGGAGTAAGCGATCATCCCGCAGCCTCAGGGAATGTGTAATATGAGATTTTCATCTGCCTGTTGAGAGCACTTATCTTCAGAGTTTATTTTTGGAAAGCACAACATACATGTAAAGGATTTTTTATGCTGTGGAACAATACCTAATCACTCAAAAGTGAACAACGTTGCCATCTGCTGTTAATGCACAGAACAACAGTTGGCTTTCAGCACCTGGGACAGATCCAGATAACACTATTATGATGTTGTTTCCTTATAAAGGGGAAACAAACATTGTGCAGACTTGCTTTTTCTTTTCTCATTTTCTACCTAGGCCAATTCCTGTTATGCAGTGCCTGTATAAAAATAGTGATATACAAAAAAATTGTTCACCCAAAAATGAACATTAACTCACTCTCAGGTCATCCAAGATGTAAAGAAGTTAGTTTTTTTCATGGAAACAGATTTGTAGAAATGTAACATTACATCGCTTGCTCACCAACAAATCCTCTGCAGTGAATGGGTTCCGTCAGAATAACAGTCAAAACCGCTCATAAAAACATCACCGTAATACACAAGTAATCTATACCACTCCATACTGCATAGTCCCTAATGCACAATAACACCTCTTCTAGTGAAACAGCATTCCTTGTTTTCCTCTTAAATAATAAGCTTGGTCTGAGCAAATTTCTCTTCTGATTCAGACAAGATGTTTGTTTGTTTCCAATAGAGAAAGCAATAATATGGATTATGGAGTAAAAACATCTTGATGAATTTCTTTTATGTAAACACTATTTGCGATTCGCTTAACAAGATGTTAATTCATTCACTGGAGTCGTGTATATTATTTGTAAATTATTGTGATGTGCTGTTTGGACTGTCATTCTGATGGCACCCATTCACTGCAGGGGATCCATTGATAAGCAAGTGATGTCTGCAAAATCTTGAGTAAATCATCAGCATATTTGACATTTTGGGTGAACTATTCCTTTAAGATTTCCATCTTTAATACTGTATGAACACATATTGGACACAAACATGCAATGCATTGTTTGAAGGAAACCAGACAGGCTCTTCTCACTTTTTGGGTCTGTTTGCGCTTTTCTGTTTCCTTTCCTAATTTATTTTACACTGTTTGCATAAGATGAAATAACATTTCTTAGATAAGCACCTTCATAACTCTGATGTCAATCTCCTATAGATTTTTTTATTCCTCCAATTACAACCCAAATTCCGGAAATGTTGGGATGTTTTTTTAATAGAAATAAAATGAAAACCACAATACTTTCAAATGACATAAGCCAATATTTTATTCACAATAGAACATAACATAAAATATAACAAGTGTTTAAATGAGAGAAATTGTACACTTTTATCTACTAAATGAGCTCAATTCAAATTTGATGTCTGCTACAGGTCTCAAGAAAGTTGGCACGGGGGCAACAAAGATTCGGTTGGGAGAACATCTAGCTAGTAATTAAAGGAAAACTCCCCTTTGTTTTGAAAATAGCCTCATTCTCCAACTCCCCCAGAGTTAAAAAGTTGAGTTTTACCATTTTTTAATACATTCAGCTGATCTCTGGATCTGGTGATAGCACCTTTAGCATAGCTTAGCATAGATCATTGAATCTAATTAGACCGTTAGCATCACGTTTAAAAATGAGGAACTATATTCTCAATCTGTAGTAAATATGAAGGAAAAACCATCGGGCTTATTACATGATGCAACTACAGAAGAGTCAAGTTTGAAATAGATTCAATGATCAATGCTAAGCTATTGTAAAAGTGCATCACCAGACCCAGAGATTGACTGAATGAATTCCAAAATGATAAAAGTCAACTTCATAACTCTGGAGGAGCTGGAGAATGATCCTATGTTCAAACAAAGTGCATTGTTCCTTTAAATTAATTCACTTCAGGTCTGTTAGCTATAAAATTATGTCTTAGAGAGACTTCTCTCAGAAGTAAAGATGGGCATGACTCTCCAATCTATGGAAGTGCATAAAAACTTTAAAAACTCCAGATTACTGATTTGTAGCAGGCATTACATTTAAAAGCTCATTTTGTGCATGAAATTGTTTAATTTCTCAGTTTAAACTTTTTGTTATCTATGTTCTATTGTAAATAAAATATTGTCACATGTGATTTGAAACTCTTTTAGTTAAAATTTTATTTAAAAAAAAAAAAATGTCCCAACCCTTCCAGAATTTGGGTTGTACAGTATATCTCAGTTGTTATTTATTTTTGTACGTTTTTTTGTCCCCAGTACAGAGCCTTTGAAGGGACGCAGTAATCATGTTAAAACAAAACGCTAACTGGATATTAATTTAAAATATTGGTTTATTTCATTAGCACTTGTGCAGGATATCATGTCATAAAATTAATTACATACAATGAATATTTTAATAATTTTTATGATTCAGCAGGAAATTATAATTATTATAATAATTATAAAATCAATATTCAATGTATTGAATACATATTATTACTGTTGATGTCAGATTCAATTCACAATCAGTGCCTTATGGTGCTTTATAATGTAGTTATTGTAAAGGCTTTATTTTAATGTTTTGTTCTGTTTTTTTATTCCCTGTGCTTTTGTTGTTAAGCTATTTGCCATTCCTCTCCTGTTTGTTTTCACAGCCAGTGTTGCTGTCCTCTGGTCAAACCCCTCTGTACACCTCTGCGGTCTCCACACTGGTAAGAACCCCGATGCTTTTCTGCCCCTGCTGTCCGGGAGGCAGAATTGCACCCATATGCTGCAGTAACTTCTTGTGTACTCATTTCATCCTTTTTCATGGCATTTCAACAATGGCAGCGTTATTAAATCATAACGACTATAGACATAAATCACAAAATCATCCTCATCTTGTTGGTTTCATCTATAGAAGTGGTTCTCAACCTGAAGTTCTGCCATACTGGCTAAAATATTTCCTCTGGTATCTCTGCTTTAACAATGACAGCCCTTTTTTTGGTAGGTTATGTATTTATTTAGTTGGTATACTTATTTAGGGATTTTTTAAGATTTAAGATTCAGCTATTTTTATATGAAGTTATTGACAGGAAATAAATGGCTTCACTTCACAATTTTCTGATGCCCCCTGGTTTGAGAACAAATCATCATCATTGCCGTTTTGACAACAATTAATGGAAAAATGAATCACTCTTTGAAACACTCATTTCTCTTCATGGTGGCATCATCATGATTATTTAATTGTTATTATCTTCATAAATGACACTGGACTGGCTCATCAAATTGCCACGTCAAATTTGAGTCAAATGTATTTATATAGCACTTTTCGCAATACACATCGTTTTTAAACAGAAAATCATGATGTAAATGCTTATAATATGTTAATATCTCCATGCACATCAGAGCTGGGGGATAATATGGTTACATTTTATATTTGACCTCTATGATTTATTTACGGATGAAGCCAATCAGACTGCAAGTCATAAGAGGTGACAGAAATTGTGACAAGTTAAATGGATGAAGATGAAGAAGCTGTTGTGACATAGTGACTGATTTAAAAAAAAAATTTTCCTTCTGTATTGCATGTCAGCTTGTTTTTACAGTGACTTCCATCATATTTCTATATGGAATTTCTCTGTCGCCTGAAGTCATCATTTTCTCTGTGCTGTCAAATCTGCTGAAGTAATATCAGCAAACTCATCACTCTGCTGCACAGTATCAACTTTAAACCGCACACATACACACACACACACACACACACACACACACTGGTATATCCATACAGGTTCCCTTTTATATTCTCTCTGCTGTTTCAGCCTATTATTTCTGACAGCTCGTATATCCCCAGCACAGTGTTGTTTTCTTCTAGTTCTGCTTATTATTACGCATAACACAACATCTGTATAACGTGTGCTCTGAGAGCTTCTGTATTGGATGGGCAGATGTCAGTTTTCATTAAAATGCTAATCTACAGATGAACATTTTTTTTAGATAATCACGGTTAGTGATGCTTCTTCAGTTCTGTAGAGACACAAAGAGAGTGTGTGAGAGATCTCAGTCTGGTTTTATACATCAAAATACACAAGTAAAGAATAGCAATGATTTACTAAGTGTGTCTTTAAATGCAGTGCCTTAAAGGCTCCTGTAGAGGACAGTGTACTGTCATGTTGTTCGTCAGCTGTGAGTTCTGCTGCCTAACGAGGGCACACTGATACATCTACAGGAAGTGATTAGCCAGTGCCAGAAAACCTGGGAGTTGTTATGCTTTAAACAGTTACGCTTTATTGAAGTATCTACTTTGTTTCTTCTAAAATGCCTTAAAGTATATAAAAATAGACAGATAAAATTAGATCACTTGGTTCAGGAGTTCATATTGTCATTTTAGATCTTGGCAATTTTGAGTAGAGTTTAAGATGTTGAGATCTTGTTTGAAAGGAGACGTGTGAGATTATTGGGTTCCTTTCTTAATGAGGGAATGGGCTAAAATATACAGTCAGCAACTTAAAATAAAAATTACTTTCACAATGCTTTTAGAAATTATTGTAAATGGCTAAATGGTAACACTTTATTTTAAGGACCGATTGTCACTTTTAACTAGTTGCTTATTAGCATACATATAACTAATAACACTAGTATTTATAAAGCACATATTAATGCCTTATTCTGCATGATCATGTTTTAGACACATTAATCGTTAAACCTTACACTTATCCTTAACAACTACTTACTATTAATAAGCAACAAATAGTAGTTTATTGAGGCAAAAGTTATATAGCAGTTATTTAGTTAACAGTGAGAATTGTTCCCCAAACTAAAGTGTGACTGTTGCAACCTTAACAATATAGACTGTAAAAATGATATGATCAGTAAGTGATGTTTTTAAGTGGCTTTAACTCAAATAAAACAAGCAATTTAAACGTGTTATAAATTCTATTAAAATCTACTTGGTTTTTAAAGGTAGTTTAAAAGATGGAATTACTTTAGCTATAACATATAGTTGAAACAGTTTAGGAATAAAAGTGGAAAGTTTGCAGTAAGTAATGCTGGGTGCACACCACAAGATAACTGGGCTGATTTTGGGCCGTTTTTCTCGGTGGTGCTAAAGATTATAGTAGACACCACACACTACTGTATATACCAGTAAATGGTTTAATCTAGGATTTTTTCCCCTCATGTTTGTGGTCTCTCACATTTTGAAGTTTAAAAAAATCTTTTAGTGTGTATCCAGCACAAGTGTTTCTGTAGTGGCAAATTCTGACTTGGTCTAGGAGGAAAAAACTTGTGACCTTTAAAGATATGCATATATTGAAATCTACTGATGCAAAGAGAAAATAAGAACATAAACACTTAAATGTGTATTTTAGATTGATTTTCTTTCTGTTTTATGAAGGCAAAATAGCCCAAATTTTCAAAATTAAAAGAAAACTGAACAAAACCAAAAACATTAGCTCACCCAGAGTGTCTCTTCTGAATCTCACTGATGTATAGAAGAAACAGTTGAGTTTTAAAGTAAATTTCACTGTGGAAATGGGATCTTTCCCATATGGACGCACAGCACTCACAAACATTTCAAACAGGAGGTTGAGACAGTTAGATTCTGGTATCCATAGCAACGGAGCTGCTGCTGCTGATATTAACACATTTGAAGTGCCAAGAAGGCAAGTGAAATCATCCTAAGCTCTCTCTCTCTCTCTGACACACATGCGTTTTCCATTTCTAAATGACAGGCTGTAGGATGAGAGGTAGTGAGATGAGGAGAAAGCACACACACACACACACACACATCTTTTGAGTCACAGGAGGATACAGGAACCAGCAAACACAGAACACTCATCCACAGAGAACATGCATGGAATGAATGTGGAGTACAAACGAATTATGTAATCATAACTAGATCAAAACTACACATCATATGAACAGTCAGTAATGATTCCAATCTTGGAATAACTAAATAAAAAATAGAAAATCCATTACATTAAATATATATTAATTATATATTTAAAAAATATATTAAAATAGCTTATTTTATTGCTGCTACTTGCCAAGGCCACATTTCTCATTTTTGGTTATTTGAAGTAAAATCATTAGGATAACTAATACACTAAAACATTACAACACACAACTAAGACTAAAAACTGAAACTTAATCAAAACTGTGGCAAGAACATATAACATAAAACTTTTAAATGAAAATAACAACAGAAATTATAAAAATGAAATCTAATTCAAAACACACACAAAAGCTTTAAAGGTTTATCAATGATGCTAAAATAACTCTAGGGTTCTAATGTCGTTTGAAAAAAAAAGAAGTACATGTATATTGGTATGAAACTTGGTAAAGGTTTTGGCACTTGTTATGTGAGCTAACACACACACACACACACACACACACACACACACAGTTTTTACAACTCTTTTGCTAAAGACCATTCAGAAATCTTAAATCTTAAAATAAAAAGTTAGGCTAACTATTAAAAACTTTTTTTTTTATATTTTGCTTGTTTCTGCACAGGAGAGGCTTGATGTTGTTTCCAAACAAAACGAAATGTATCGGTTTGAAAATGAGTTGAAAAATATTGGCATTTCAGGATATTGGCAAAAATTCAGTATTGTGCATGCCTAATATGTGCTTCTTGCGGTCAAAAATGACCACATTGGAAGTAAACAGAAAAACATATTTCATCTAGTGGAAATGTTTGGTACTACATTCTAACAAATTTTACTGAAACCTAATTTTTTTATATCAACTTCAAATTTGGAACACAACTTGTCTAGATATATGGCTTTGATTTTCTCAGCTTTATAGTAAAACATGTAAAAAAAATATTTTTAAAAAATTATGAAAAAATAATAGTAATAAAGTAAATAAATATATATATATATACATTGGTTGTTTAAAGAGTACTTTGTGGATAAAAAGGCATTAAAAAGCAATGAATTTTAACTTAAATTGTGAAGTGTTTTGTTTTGTTTAAAAAGAGTCCTGACTTAAATCTGTGCTCCAAAGTATTACAAATTTACTACAGTTAAAGTTAAAGTATGCTCCAAAAGTAGTTAACGGTTTACAGTTTGTACACAAAACTTAATTTCACGTTTATTTGTTTGTCAAGTCTGCAATGTGATTTGTTTTTTGATTGCAGTCAAAAACAACAGAAACGTATTTCTTTTGCCGTGATGCAGTAGATTTAGCTAAGCTAATGGCAATGAGTAGGAAGCAGTCAAATGAATTAGCAGGTGCGTCCCTTGCGCATATGAATATATGTGTGAGTCTGTGGGTGTTGTTATTGCTGCTCTAAACATTATATGGACAGACGCAACTCTGTTGCGTAACAAGCTCTGCTGTGACTGGAGCTCAAAGTGGCTGTTGGTTTGATTATATGCATATCTGTATAAGCTTAATGTTACAACACAAATTGCTTTGCAGTGGCAAATTACAGCAGTATGCATCTCGGTACAATGAAGTTAATGAATTATCTTACTGTATTCTTATAAATGATAGTGAGTAAAGAGCTGAGATAATGAAAAACTGGAAATGGATTGAAAGAGAAGGAGATGTGAATGGACTTCAGGGGAAAATGGTGTTAGATGAGAAAGAAAGTAGGAGGAGCTGAGAGATGGAAGTGAAGATGAGTCCAGAGGGAAATCCTTGCAGTTAATAACCAGATCTAATTTACAAAGCCCTGATACTGTATGCTGCAGTTTGTACCTGAATTTAATTTTGCCCACTCTGAATCCTCCTGGACTTTAAAAGATTAAGAGTGAACCACTTCCTATTTCTGATTTTTTAAATCTTAATGTTTGTAATAAAGTGTGAGAGGAGATTTCTGTGAATTTAAGTGTACATTTACCTTTGTTTGTCCCTTTAAAAGTGTGTCGCTAATGGTGTGTCCAGGTGGCTAAACGCTTGAGTCTGGCCGTCAGTTCAGCAGTGTGTGTGTGTGTATGCCAGCATGGCCGTCTGTGTACCAGTGGGGGCGCTGGAACAACAATGCTTTTGTGGCGTGAAACGCAGATGGAGGGCAGGAAGTGATTATCTACATAGGAAGCACTATTGCAAACTCAACATGGGTATATTTTGCATCGTTTATGGTCCCTTAAATGGATCAAACCGAGAACTGCAATGGACTTTTATCGTGTACTAAAAGTTCGTAAAAGGGGAAAAAAAAGTTAAAAAAAGTAGCTTGTAAAACTTGCTTGTAATCAGTGACAGCTGTTTGATTGCATGGAAGCCCCATTTACTTGCTTTATACAGTATTTAATCAATTTAATCAGAAATTGAATAAAAGTTTAGTTTTTCATGCTGCTAGGACCAATGGCCACATAACCTGTACATATATCACGGATCCGTTCATATAAATGTGTGATTTACTTTAGAAATATATTGTTTATTGTGTATTACTATGTGTATACATTTTTTAAATATATTTATATTTAGCTTTAATTTCAGTTTTACTTTTTAAAATTGTGGTATTACTTTTGTTTCAGTTAGCTAATTACAATTTAAATTAATATATATATATTTTTTTTTATTTATTATTATTATTATTTTTACTAATTAATACATTTTATAAAAAAATTTATATGTGATTTTATTTTAAGTTGTAACAGTGGCTTTTTTTCATTATTTATTAATTTCATATCTGTTTTAATTTAGCAAAATATATGAAACTGAGATTAAAATGTTGTTTTTGCAACTAGCCGAAACTTAAAATACGCTAAATTATTAATTATAATCATTTTTAAAATATTACTCACAAAGTTTTTGGGCGTTTTTATAGATTTAGTCTTAGTTTCAGTTATAATAAAAAATCCCTTTAAGACTTTTAAGTCATTTCACTAGGCGCTAAAGTATGTATTATTAAAAAAAAACATAAATCACTCTGCGGCCATATTTGAAATGCTTATGATGCAAGTGCAGATCCTATGTCTCTTAATGGAAAAACATCAAATTCTGTTCTCCAAGTGTACAATTAAATATAAATAAAAAAACGTATTTTTCAGGCTATTCCAGTGCGCATACGAAGTCCCAGCATGTGCCTCAGAACGATGAGTTTCTACAGAGCTTCTAACAGCAGCTGCAGTGATGCAATGACTTCATCAATTGGCGAGTGACTCTTTTATTGAGGAGGCGGGACTATTCCGTCATATTGAGCGCTGCACTTTCTCCAATTCATAAGTTATAGGGGTGCACGGTCTTTGGTATATCTGAAGTCTTTGACTATAATAGCCCTCCTGAACTCCCTAGCAACCACATTCAGTCATAGCAACCATTCAGAACACCTTAGCAACTGCATAATAACGCCATGGCAGCCACTCAAAACATCAAACCATCATTGGACAGATAAGCAGCACTCATCAAATGTTGAATTACAGCTATCGTTATCGTTTTTTCTTCCCGTCCTGTGGCAGCTGTAGGGAGGTGTGTTCATGTGCTCAGTATTCTCTCGTTCATCACCCACAGCAGGTTCAGGAAAGCTGTTTATGTGTGTGTTTGGAAGTGATTTGATTACCTCTTGCTACAGTGATCTCCTCTAGGCACTACACTCCACACTCTCTTCATCTCTTTTGCATTTTTCACCACTCCTTTTACAAAAAATGTTTTGTGTGTGTGTGTGTGAGAGAGAGGCTTCTATGTCTATTCAAAGGTTCTTGCTCACTAATGAATGTTTAAAGTTGTCCCTGCAGCTCTGAGGTAATTACTGAACAGACTTTTGCTGAGACAAATGGTCTGGGGATCCAACGCAATACAGAGAGAGAGAGAGAGAGAGGTGGGTGGAAATGGAGGCAAAGAGAAGGAGATAAAGAAGGGGAAGGAAGGAGAGAAGAGATTTCTCACTTAGGTGAGCCTGTCAACTTGTAGTGTCTTACGTAATACTGAAAAACACTTCTGCAGTGAAAAGCATTGTGGGCCATTTGTGTTTTCTTAGGTTGAAGGGGTCTTGCTGGCATTCAGTTTAGAATGATTAATATCACATGACCTCATTACAATTCAAGTTGACATCCAGTTATGATTTCAGATTGCATTTGGTTTAAACTGTTTTGTTCAGGTTGTCTAAAAGCTAAAAAGAAAGAAACAATTTTTTTAAAGTATTATTTTGTCTTGTGACCAAAGTATTTGTGTTGGAAACACACTAGATTTAGTATTAGATTCACTCAATTTTCTTTCTTTTATTTATTTTTATTTTTTTTACAATATCACTTTTTTTTACAAAAATATGATGCACATAAATGGAAGCCCATTTCCGCCACTAAATAAAATAAAACAGGGAAGTTGCAGCTTTTTTTCCTCACAATTCTCAAACTTGCTATTATGAGAGTCAGAATTGTGAGATAAAAAGTCACACTTACCTTGTTTTATGTTTTATTCAATTGTGGAAACAGGCTTTCATATCCTCCTGACACTTATGTCAAAGTTTAAAGCCTGGATGTCCTTTATATTGAGGGCTAAAATTAATTTACTGAAAAATTGTTAATCCGTATGGAATTATGATTATAATGATTTTATATGATTTTGTTATTGTCATTTAAATCTGAATAATTTTCTAATTGTTTGTCATAAAGCAGCATCTCAGGATAATGTTATATTTTAAATCTAAATATGACTTCCTGTTTTGAAAAAGGACATAATTTCATACATGACCACTGTAGATGATACCAGGACTAAAAGCATGTTTATTGTACATTTTGGGAGACATAACCATTGAATAGGAAATTAAATTATATATAATCATTCTTATGAAATAATTTTTAAAAATCAGACCAATTTTTACTGTTATTACTGACAATTATTTTTTACATGCTGTCCTAACAGCAACATTTTAATATCAAACTTCAAATAATTTTGTTATATATTTTAGAGTTAAGAATCAGCTTTAAAGTTTGGCATCAAAAAATCCTGAAAAAAAAAAAAAAAAATCCATCCGAAGTTTATTTATGTCCTCTTTCCATTTTGTTCTTTCTCTATATAATTTAATGACGTGTAAAAATGCTTAATCCACAAAGTTTCTTTATTCTGGATCTCAGGGGGATATTTTAAACTTTTTTTAAAAAGACATCAAAATAAACATTACAGTCTTTCTAAGTTGTTTCTTTCGTAAATTAATCATTGACTAACAAAATGTTTTAGTTATATCTTAAGTAAAAATTTCAGTTTAATGGTGAAATCAAGTTAAAAAATTTCCTAATCTATTAGCTAAGTAAAATTTTGGTCTTTTTTAATAAATAATCGTGTTAGTTTGTTTTTGTCATTAGAAAATAATATTTGTATTTAATATTAAATCAAGGTGTGAAGTTTGAACCAAAGCATAAATATAATTTAAGGAAAAACAATCAAATCTGTTGTAATTTTAATTTGTTTTTGTCTGAAGACTAAATGTTTATTTTCAATGCTCTGAATGCAAGCTGTTTCCTTTCAAAAGCTGTTTTTCAACAGATCCCTTGTTTTATTTCCAACACTCTTTTCATCTTTCTTTATAGAGACCTTTGCTATTAACCTATGCTGTTAACCTCTGACACAGCTTTATGCATTTTATCATTATGCATAGTATACTCACCATTGTACATGTGTTAGATAAGCACAGAGAGATGAAGCATTGCATCTGCTGACACTGAGGCCTCACCTTTAAGCAATATTTATGTACAAGGGGAGGTGGTTAAAAGCAGGCCATTATCGTAGCTCTTATTTCCCAAAGGACATCTCTCCTGTGCATTTCCAAGCTGGGCTGGATAATTCAGTGCTCTCTTGGAATGCTGTGTGACTCCTTAGTAGCGCATATTAGCAGTGAGGACATAGCCTAGCATGTGTAATGCTCTGGAGTGCAGTTAGCTTCAGTGGATATGGCAGCAGATGTGCTGTCTCAGCTCTTTCTGTGTCACACACTCTCTCTGCAAATGAACCGGAAATACTTAGTCGAGTATTGCTGAGTATTTTAGCACACCGTTAGAGAGGTGATGTAGTAGTACACAGATGCTAATAGAGTACTGCAGCGACGGTGGGGTTTTGAAGGGCCTGAAACCCAGAAATGAGATAGCATTTTAGCATTTCTGGTTTTATCGCCCTGATGTCACTGCATTTTTTGATTAGGTTTTGGCTAAAAGGCTGAACACAAGCTCAAGATATCTGCTTGTTTTATTTTGTAAACCCCCTTTGTGACTTTAGAAAGCTTTTACTTGTAAAAGGAAGTGGCTAGCAAGTGGCTAAACGTGTCAATATAGGTTGTCAGGATACATACGTCATCAAGCTTAACAGATAATCTTATCTAGTTGTGTTCGTGGTATTTTAACTCAAACTTTCAGGGAAAATGTTTTAAAATAAAGATTGAAAGAGCTGTCCACGATTTAACACGTGACGTCACGTTTTTTATACTATTTATTTTTTATACAACTAACACTTGATGGCAAACATTCAGTTGTGTTTACAGTTTACAGTCTACTGCGCCCAGATGATATATCAAGCGCGCGCCAGCATCATCAGTGGTGCGCTCGCTTATAAATGGCATGTTTTGCCGCCATAGGGTAGTCACGTCACACAGTTTTCGATTCTTCGGTTAAATTGGTTGCATGAAGCAATTAGTTCCGATTCTAAAGTTGAACTGGGTGTGTCATGAATGAAGCTATTTTAAAATGCACACAACCCTCTAAACGCGCATCTGGCCGCACATCATTACACTTAAGCGTCAAATCCCGTCTAGTTCCACCACTGTTGCCACAAATACAATATTCAGACTCCCTACAAAAGCGATTGACCGCTTTAAGTCGTTCATAATTGATTATTTGCTTCACGTCTGTAATTCAATCCTGGCTTGTTCCTTATTAACTTTCCAACACGCGTCTCGAGTTCCTTGCGTTGTTTTATTCCGTCTAGCTAAGCGTCATGCGTGAATGTCTTTATTTTTTTATTTTTGGCCACTGTCACACTGAAAGCGCAAGCGTGTCTCTCTTCCTCCTCCTCCTCCTCTCTCCTCTCCTCTCCTCGCGCGCTCGTCGGGTGGAGAGCTGCGCGCTGTCGGTCTGAACGCTCGTCGGTGTTCCGCGCTCGGCCAGGATGTTTGTGTCCGTGTGGTACGCCAAGAAAATGGGCCGGCGTTTTATCAACAACGTACGGAAAGCTAAAAAACAACGCCATCGGATAATGGTAGGAGATTACGCACTTCTGTCATTTGGTTTTGTATGATGTTTGTCAGAAATTCTTATTCTGTGCACTTTTCAGTGTATTTTAATTTCTTACCTAATCTGGAAACCCTAAAGAGATCAGAGAAGATCTTATTGTGTCTAAACTAATTCCTACAAGATAAACGAATCCCTAATTCCTTATTTGATATTATAATATTTGGAGACAAGTTTAGGAGTAAAAAATGCACATGCTGATGTGTTTATTAGAACTATGTCTCTTTCTAAAGAATACTTAAAAGTAATCGCAGGGGAGCTTTTAAAATCATGAATGATTTTATTAAATATCCCTTTTGATGTTCTACAGGAGCATTTTCATATCCTTTTAGGAATCTTAATAGTCTTAATGGGTACCAATTTTTATGTCTTATATATAATGTGTTATATATACAATGGACCTTTAAGGAATGACACTAATCAGAAGCATCCATGGTCTCAGTTCACAGCAGACGGATGGTGCTCAGAGGCGCCTAGTGCGTCAGAAGTTGCAAAATGTGGAAAGTTAAAATTAGGGTGTCTGTGTGTGAAATGGTGCTTCCAACAAATGGCACAGTCGCTTGAATAATAGATGAGATGATTAATGAAACTCAACGGATTAAATAAAAGGATAGAAATGGGGCACCTGGACTTGTCAACGCGCCCTGATGTTTTATGTGTAAATGCTTTTTGCATTTTATTTTGATTCGGGAAAAAACATTTCTAGTTTGATAGGCAGATTTATTTATTTTTTTTCTGTAAAAGATTGAGGGGACATGAGAATTTTGACACACCAGCTATATCATTATAACAAAACTTGTAGTACTCTGTAAGTGGAGGATGAAAAGAGACAAACACAATAATAACTGCCAAGAACAGATTGCTTGTGTGTTCCTGCCCTGGAGTGTGTGAGTGGGTGGATGCGTTTTCTATTCTCATTGGTTTGTATCATAAATTGTGGGTTTCACTTCTATCTGATTGAGTGAAAAAATGGGAATTTGATGTCACATGTGCATTGCAACATCAGGTAGATTCAGTGACAAGTGGAACGACCCAAAACATACCCCACCTAAATAGGTAACATCTCTGTCTAGCTATCCAACCTTCATCTTCCATTGCATCTTGAAATGTCCCAGACCACAATTCATAATGCAATGCAATTTTAGTAAGACCAACATAGTTTACTGGCATAGATCAGGGTTGTCCAAACTCAGTCCTGGAAGGCCGGTGTCCTGCACCCTGAATACCTGAATCAGCTAATCAAGCTCTTGTATGTTAGAAACATCATACAGGTGTGTTGAGGCTGGTTGGAGCTAAACTCTGCAGGGGAATGGACCTCCAGAACAGAGAGTTTGGACAGTCCTGGCATAGATAGTTTGAATGTGGCTATCACCTTGAGTTCTTAGGTTCTGTAATGGCTGTAGCCTCTCAAGAGTGCATTTATGTTTAGCGAGACTTACTGCTTGCAAAATATTTTCTGAAAAGAGACCTCACGTTCTTTTACTTTGATATGATGCTCATGGTCAAGATGCTAAGAATTAGTTTTTAGCATCTTGACTATGAGCATCATATCAAGGTAAAAAGTAATCTATCTAATTATATAACTAACAATTAAAAATAACAATTAAGGACTAACTATTAAGAAATTGTGCACAGCTTCCCTAAAGTATGTGTCCCCAAATTCAGGGGAGATTTGGTTTTTGTGGACTTTGCACAGAGGCTTTTAATGAAGCTGTGTAAACACTATTGTACACAGGACAGAACCACAAACCTGATCAACAAATGCATTGCAGGCTTACTTTAGATTTTAGTCTTTAAAAGCAATGGTTCACCCAAATGGAAATTTGAGGAAACCCTCAGGCCATCCAGAAGAGTCTTACTATTTAGCAGTGAATTGTTGCCGTAAGAAAGAGTGTCCAAACAGCTGATAAAAACATCACAGTAATCGTAGTAAGTTGAAAAATAAGTCCTCTATCCATATAAATGCTTTCCCCACTGAAAAAAAGTCTTTATGAGATAAGAAATATGCACAAATCATGCACTAGCAATCCAAAACAGCTCAAAACAAGTATATTGGAGGATTTAGATGTGACAATAAGCGATTGACTTTTTCACTGGTGGAAGAGTTCTTATAGATTATATACCTGTAAGGGACAAAAGCAATGTTTTAAAGGTAAAAGGCTTTTATGATTTGTTTCTTACAAACATGCAGCTTTTAACTTCACAAGATGTAAATTGGGTCTTTTCTAACTGTTTGCATTTCGGTGGTGGTTTAGGTGTGTATGTGAGGTGTAGGAGGGGATTTCATTCTTTTTTTCCTACACACACACACACACACGGTCTTTGAGTGGGAGTTTATATAAGTAGATTTTGTTGAAATGCGTGTGTACTGTTTCTGCCCACTGCTGTGTATAGCATCACCCTCAGGCTTGCCTGTGTTGCCAGTTTTAACTTCCAAATCAAACATGTCATTCAGAAGAACTCAAAACATCCAATATGCATGCTCAAGCACAGCTCGATAATGTCATGCTCTCCAATCTGTCGGTTTGCGTAGCATCCTTGAAGCAAATACAATGGCAGTGAGTTAATGTGTGTTATAGGCGGCGTGTTCAGCAGCTCAATTTGTGTGTGTGTCCTGTTTTCTGTTTTGACTAGCAAATATAAAGAGCAGGCTTTTAGACTGATTATATTTTAATTAATTTTTGTGCATCTCATTTTATGGATTAGTTGCACTCTGACTTTGGATTAATTTGTTGAATAAATGTTTATTGAATGTGACTGTAATCATTTACTTCCTGTAAATTGTATTTAAAGCCGAAGTGTTGTATTTTTTCTGAACAGTGCAGTGAAATGTTTAAAATATGTTCCACTTCAGGACCTCGAGCCGCGTTGACAAGACGCTATGGGCTACACCTCCAGCATGACGGCTCTGATAAGTATGTGTAATCAGTCCAATGGATTGGCAGGACGTCATAGGCGGATGATGTCATTGGCCAGGAAGCATAAAAGCATGTGGAGTGCAGCTGGCTTCAGCTTTTCGTTCGCGCCCCTTATACAAGCTGGTGCACCAGATCGTTGTGTTGGCCCTGGACAGACGTCTCACTGAGAGCCGTCTTCATTCCCAGGGCCCTAAAGGTGGGAGCAGACATCCTATCGAGACAGGGGCTGAGGCCCAGGGAATGGATGCTCAATCCTTAGGGGTTGGATGCCATGTTACAGAAGTGTCCGAGGCTTTGTCGGTACAACCTTTTCCTGATTGCTCTGCTCCCAGGAGTTCTGGAGAGAGTGCGCTGGGATGCGGTCAGTCTACTACTTGTAGAGCTGCTCTGGCTGGGCCGAGTTTGGTTCTCGGACCTGACGGCCCTCCTAGATGGCTCTCCATGGGAGATTCCAGTCAGGAGGGACCTCCTCTCGGAGGTAGGGGGCACCATCGTGCACCCTCGCCTGGAGTTGTGGAAGCTGCGAGTGTGGCGAGAGTATTGTATGGGTCAAAATGATTGATTTTGCTTTTATGAAAAAAATCTTTAGGATTTTAAGTAAAGATTACGTTCCATAAAGATATTTTGTAAATTGACTAATTATATTAAAACTTAATTTTGATTGGTAACATGCAAGAACTTCATTTAGACAACTTTAAAGGTGATTTTCTCAGTATTTAGATTTCTTTGCACCCTCAGATTCCAAATACTCAGATGGTATCTCAACCAAATATTGTCCTATCCTAACAAACAAACCATACATGAAAAGCAATGAAACAATGGAAAGCTCATTTATTCAGCTTTTATATGGTGTAATTTTCAAATATAAATAAATAAATATACACTTATGGATGGTTTTGTGGTCCCTGGACACATTTTAGGATTTGAGGTACACTCCAGGTGCACATTCCAGTTAAGTCATTATTATTATTTTATTGTCAGAAGTGTCTTTCTCTATTACCAGAAAAGTACATAGGCCATAAAATGTGAGTGAAAGCATGCTAACATGCTGCCACAGGTTATCAGCGTGCTATAGCGTAAATGTGTAGCTAGCTGGATGTTGGCCATTTTGGGATGAGAGAAGGAAGGCTCCATGGTGACCAGCTCCCCCTCACTGGGAAAAGTACAATGTGCTTCTGAAGCGAGAGATGATTGATGGCGTAGATTAAAGGGAGCGCTAGAGAGAGTGGGAGGAAGTGTTGATACATAGAAAAAAGAAGAGAGAAGATGTGCGTTGTTGAGGATGACCGAGCCAGTGAAGAAACGTGTGAGCTTATCAGAAATGTATGCAAGGAAAGACCCTATTGATTGTTTTATAATGACCAGTTACAGTGATGCATAGTGTTTGTCAGTGTCAGTGGTGGGGAAGGTACCTTGAAACTAGATTTGGGCTTTGAAAAAAAAAAAGATAAAGAATACAAACCACATATTAACCATAAATTGATACTAAAATTAATTTATTTTATTAAAAATCTGTTAAGAATACATTGAGTGGTTGCATTGTGCGAGGAACACAACCAAATTCAAGACTTTATATTAAAAATGTTAAAACTGAAACTGCTAAATTCGCTGTCTTAAAAAGCATTACGACAAAGGTTTATGTCAGTGATATCAAATGCTCATTGCCTGTCATGTTTTTTGTCACCACCTATGATATGCCATGTTTTGATTGACGTGCATTTGAATCTGAAATGCATGTTTCTTTGAGTAAACTGGGATAAGTACTTACCTTAAATTTTACATAGTGAATCACACTAACTGTGCCTCTTATAATGTACTTCCAGTATACAGTAACGCCTACTTTGGTTTTACTTTTTGTCATTTTTGGACGAAATTGTAACAATTGAGATTGGGGAACGCTATTCACTATCAATTAATTTGTATCTACATTACACATTGGCTGTTTATTAATGCAAAAGTATTGTCTTATTCTGTATGATTGACCCTTAACCCTACTTTATACCTAAACTTAACAACTAGCTTACTAATAAGCAGCATATAAGGAATTTACTGAGAGAAAACCTACCCAAATGCTCAAAAAAGTGAATGTGACATACGTTTACTGTGCAATGAAAAAACAATGTCAAAGAAATGGCAAGTAACATATTGAATTAAACATGAGTTTTGAAGTGGTAAGAATGAAATATATTTGAAAACATACTGCAATAAAATTCATATCTAAATTCTAGAACTCCTAACCGCAAGGTTATTATATATGTTATAGTTTTCTAGGGACATGAAGTGTAGAGAAGAGCATATACGTGATTAGATTTTACTTTACCTGTTAGTGATGTCTTATTTAATGTGTTCAAATAAGTTGTTTATGAAATAAAGTATGACAGCTGCTGTGTAAATGACTATATACAACAAATACAAACTATATAACTTAGAAATTAATTTTAAAACCGCACTATGTACATGTTTTCATATATTTTTTTTTTTAATGTGAGTGTTAATTAGGCTGTTTTTACATATTATAGTTAAAAAAACATTTACTTCACATTTTGATTTACATATGTTTACTGAGTGATGAAGCCCTGTTAAATATATGTGAAACTAGGCCACAAAAAATAATAAAAAGCTTTCTTAAAAAGGCAAGAGAACCCATCCACTCAGTATGCGATGTGCAGGACCAGGAAAATGCTGTGCTGGACGGGTAGTGACCCTGAGCACTCCCTCATATTTTCTTCTGTTTTCACTTTTTCATCTTCTAATTTTCTCTTTTAATGCATCTGAATTTTCACTCTGCTCTCCCTTCTCCTCTTCATTTGCGGCTCCTCACATTTCCCTGGTTGGCTCTCAGTTCATTTTGCTAATATCTGCTGCACTTCGCTCAACCTTCAAATCCCTCCGAGGGTCTCGCTAACGCCTGCTGAATAAAGGCTGATGGTCAGCAATATTTTAGTATGTGTGTGGCCTGCATTTGCATGCGTTTATTCATTTTTTGTAATCTAGGATAGATTTAGTTCATATTTAAGTTAAGTAATTTTCTTTGATTCCAAAGAAAATAAATTCCAGTGGTAATGCGCTATACATAATGTGTATTTGCATCTAAATTTAGCTGTTGGTTTCTGACCTGTGTTTCACCTCTCCATGTCCAGCAGACTGAAGTAAGGCTTTTGACAGCAAAACCGCAAACTACAAACACACACATAAACACATTGTTTTTGACAGCCTCATTTAAATGCCGTTCATACGTTGACATTGATGTACCACCCGGCTTCATTCTTTGCTTTTTCTGTTACGAGATAACTCCTGGGTAATGTGTGGAATCTACATCAAGCTCTCTCGTCACGTTCCTTTCAACCTGCCTCACACTTTCTCCAGCTTACCCACATTCAGCATTCTTCCTACCCCAGATTTTCACTGTGCCTCTCTAACTAGCTCATTACCCTTACTGTAGGTTCTGCATTGGTTCCTGTCCCTACAGACAGTGAGGTTGTGTCATTATATTCATACAGTATGTAATGAGCAAATAGTTTTAAATACCAGTTAAATCAAAGCCTAGCAGTGGAAATTTACGCTGACTTCAAGTTATGACAGAATGATCATATTTTAGACGTATGACATTAAAGCATGTGAACAGCATAACAGGGATTTCCTTTTGGATTGGCAGCTGAAGAAATCAAACAAATTGGTATATTATCACAATGAATGTAGCAGGGTTTTTCCTGGCTCCAAATGAGGCAGAGGTGGTACCATCCTGATCATGTGCACGCAATGTATAGGCTACCCACACTTCAACTGGCTGAAACACTTTTTACCCAAAATGTATTTTAGGTGTTATGATTATTATATGATTGAAGAAAATGACAATTATAAAGTTGCATTTTACAAAAACAAACCTGTTGAACATTAAATTAGTTACAACATATTAGCTAAAAGGGCTTTGTATTTGTAATAGGTTACGATTGCGATGTTGCCATCATTGTGTGAATGTTGTTCATGAAAAGTAATTTGTAGTTTTTTATACTAATTGTTACATCAGCTTGGCATTTCTCATGTATACATTCTTTATTGATATAAAAACAACCCAAATCTCATGAAAATAACATACAAACCATACATTAGTGAAATTTTGTGTTGAATATAAGGCCCAATGGAATTTCTTCCCAAATTCCGTTTTTTTCCCATTCTAATTTTTCTAGAATCCTCCTCTGTAGGGTTGCATTTATTTGTTATTTGGGATCTTTTTATGTTTGTATGAATGCATTTGTTTATCCATGTATTTATTTATATACAGATTTATGTATTTACATAAAATTACCCCGTAGTAGATCTTTACAGGTGGAGCTGGGGAAGATGGAGGGTTTTTGAAATGTGCTGCAACTACTACTGCAAGCCCCAGTGAAGCATTTGAACATTGAGCAGCAAGCTCATTGGCTGATGATGTGAAAAGAAACCAATCACTCTCATCAATCTTGAAATCCCTCCAAGGGTCTTGCCAAGGCCTGCTGAATAAAAGCTGATGGTCAGCAATATTTGGTTTATAGCCAAGTATTTGAATTTTGAGCAGCAAGCTCGTTGGCAGTTGATGCAAAAAGAAAACAACTGCACCATGTCAATGTAATGTGATTATATCAGACTGAGTTAGAATGTATTGGCCTGTGTCATTTAGATTTTCATGACAGAATATATATATATATATATTTGACATTTCAAGATCTGGAAATCACTATTTATTATCACTATTTCCAAATTGTTTCACTTGTGTTCCTGTTAAAATTCATTGTAAGACATCTGACATGAAGACTTCCGGAAGCCTCAGTTGAGGGCAGCAGATGAGCCGTTACTTCGGTGTGCTGTGTGATGTGTGATGCATGTGGCTGAGATCAGCCGATATATAACCCACGTGAGTGTAGGAGTACCTCGTTGCCATGCAAACGTATTCATTAACACAGACAGACAGAGTGAATCTTTTAAAATCTTCTTGTGATTTAGGCAGCAGTAACAGTTTAAACGTTTACATCATCCAGAGAAATAAGGATAACGGTAATGATGTCCTGGTAATATAATAAGAGAAAAACAGGAGATGTTTTGGCACAACAAACTGACAATTGTGTATGAAGCTTAACTTGAATAATCTTCATTAACTAGAGCACTCTCAGCTTCCTGTTTCTTATACAGTAGGTGCTTCTCTGTGAACATGCAAAATGACTGACAGACAGAAAGATTGGTTAAACCAAGTATCCAACGCAGCCCATGGTCACTTTTTTTTTTTTTTTTTTACAGTTTACAGAGTTCGCACTCTCAGAAAGAAATGAACCAAACTGTCACTGGAACTCTCACCTAAGGTACAAAAGCTAAAAGATACATCTCTGTACCTTATTTACCCTAAATGGTACATATTAGTAGGTAATTCCCCCATTTTGTCATTCAGCGTCATTCCAAGATCTTTCTTTGTATCATTCACCTTCAGAACACTGTCTGACCCTACATATACAGCAATGCAACTACCCAGAAAGGTAGAAAAGACATTGTTAAAATAGTCCACGAAACATCAGTGGACCTTAATTTTATGAAGCTAAAAGAATAGATTCTGTGTGCAAAGAAAACAAACAAAAAAGAGACTATATTCAATCATTTCTTCTCTTCCATGTTCTTTCCAAATGTTCCATGATGCATGTTACATCAGGAGCCAATTTCACTGATCACGTGAATTTATTAGCGATATAAACTACAGCATGGGGTGTATGCCATCTCATTCGTTGTGCTTTTCATTCATAATAAGGAATCCATCTTCATAGCATTCATTTTACTCTCATAAAGGGAATGGTATAAGTTGTATGTGCAACTGACAATTATCTTTCTTGTAAAAGCTAACACCAAGTCTGAAACACAAAAGCATCTCCTAAAGGGTGTTACCACCAGTAGGTTTATAGGGTGTCAAAAGTTTTTAATATAATGTAAGAGTTCAATTCAGCTGAGGCTGGTGTGAAACCAAGGGGCTGTTGAGATCTAGATGAATTCACCTCTGGACTATTGAAGAAATCACTCAAGCAGAACAAAGTACAATTATGCAACTGTTCCCATTATGTTTAGTGTAAAGCATACCGTACTGAATTTGTGCATCAAACATAAAAGTATGGCTTGAAGTTGTTTGTGGGAATTGTTCAGTTTGAACTTCTCATAAGTATTAGTGGTTTAATGAAGTGATGTTTTAAAATTCTGGTTCGAGTGGCTGTCAGCACAAGAAGATTCCATTATTATAACAGTGCACAGACAAGGAAATGATGAGAGAAGTTAAGGTCTGGACCAGGATAATAACATGTATTACACATGCTTCTGTATTACTCATGTTAGGTACCACTAGTGCTCAGTACTTACATTACAGTTCATATATTCTTGTTCTTTACATTTTAGTTTTTTACATTTTCAGTTTGGTAACATATTACAAGGTAAGATCCCAACTTGCAACTGTGAAGCCAGAGTATGAGCATTTCACTAGCATGACTATGTTTTTCTTGGGTGATATGATCATAAAGACACCATATTTGTTGTGCTGTGGATGCTTCTCAACTAGCTTAATCAGCAAGACTCAGGCAGCTTCATCGCTCCATGGGAATTCAGGCTGAGCGGGTCATGTTAGCAGGATTCTTTGGGGGTTTCTCCGTCTTCTTGTTGGTCTGTAACCATGCTGTGTGCAGTTACAGTAAAGAGGAATATCTTTAAGATATACTGGGTAGGGTTACAACAGCCATTTTCTTACTTAAACTTAAACTGTAATGAAAAGTAGAATCAAAATGTTCTTAATATTTGTACTTACACAACAGTTTGTTCTGGTTCTCAAATTGAATGGCTAAGAGGTATTTCTAACCATGGTATTGTCACAAAGTATAGTCACAGGAACAGTTTCAGTATATGTATCACTTCTCACAGTCTCATAGCAGACAACCAAATCCATATTTGTATAAACAATTTTCATTCAGGAATTGCTTTTTAATTTAAAGAAATTTTATTTCTATTAAATAATTACAAAGAAATAGCAAAAACATTTTTTCTGCATGAAAGTCGGAAGATTGAAATAGCGCTTTCTTGTAATATCCTTTAAAATATTTGTTTTACAGATCACTTTTGATTATAATGCAGAACTGATTATAACTTTGAAATATGGTTAAAGTGTATGACTAAATATTAAAAGGAATTTATAGTAAACTAAAATATACTTTAATGCCAAAACATTCTCACTCCATTGTGAAATATTTGCCATCAATTTGCAGACACAACAGTCAAAGAAATGTTCCCTTTCGACATTTCACTCGTACTGCGTCTTGCTAGACGCTATGGGAAAACTCCTTTTTCCCCCCTAACTGAAGCCTTATATAAAACGCAGTTTTA
>JAUCNO010001334.1:580616-591506 GCA_032353835.1 Enteromius viviparus | reverse complement strand
CCCCATAGCGTCTAGCAAGACGCAGTACTCGTTCCATGTCTCAGGGAACAGTGGTTACGGGAGTAACCTATAGTTATTGCTATTATTAAATTGTTACAGCTGATTCATGATATTTCAAGTCTTCCAAGGCAAAAAAGAATGATCTGTGAGGGAAACAGATGCAATCATCTTCTCCATCTACTGTATAGTTCAGTTGTTGTACAGGTAACGCACCCCAGTTTGTGTCTGTGTAAACTTTATATGTATAGAGTATATAGAGCAAAATGAGGACAACATGACTTGTTTATCCATTAAAAGGCTGAAAGGCACAAGCACTCTAATTTTAGTCCTCAACACCAGCTTTTATGGACATGGATTACATCATGTCTCCTCAGTGTGTTTACTTTTTTCTAGAGGATTGCTTTTGTCCATTTCTTTTTGTGTGACATGGATAAATTGCAGGTTGTAATTATCAAGCTGTCTTAAAGTGAAGAGAGGTGAAGAGAAAGAGAGGCTGGAGAATGTGGAAAAATAAACAGATGTTTCTTATAATGAGAGGACTAGTGTGAACAGCAGACAGCTGTGCTGTTTTTACCCTCCCTCAAACAAACGATTCATCTCTTCACAACACTGACCTTCAGTACAGCTTGAATTTTACTAACAGTCAACATTTTCATCAAGAGTTGTTGTGTTTTTGAAAGAAGTTAGTTCACCAAAGCTGATGTAAAATACTGTAATCATGTGTAAAATTTGTACAATTATAAAATAGAAATAATAATAAAAAAAAAATTACTTAAATCAATTTTAAAATACAATTTATTTATGTAATGCAAAGCTGAATTATCAGCATCATTACATTATCGATCTTCAGTGTCACATGATCCTTCAGAAATCAGTCTAATATGCTAATTTACTACTCAAGAGACATTTCTGATTATTATCAATGATAGATGTGCTGCTTCTTTCAATATAAAGTTTAAAAGGCCTTTAAAAGGATTTATTTGAAATCTTTGAAAGTGCCACTTTGTATTAGGTGGCCTTAATAACTATGCATACATTTGAATTAATCATTTGGTACAATGCACTTATTGTGTTCATATCGATTTTTACAATCTACTTGTAGATTGTTACATCTACTTGTAGTAGTTACATCTGTAATTCATTTAATAAGTACATTGTACTTATTTTTTGATAAATGCCACCACACCACACATAATTATATTTAATTATTGTTAAATTTATTAATTCTCCTGCATGAGACTGTGTTAGTGTGTTAGTGAGTGAATCTGTGCTTATTTTCCCTGTAGCAAGATAGAAATTCTCTGGTTACGTAACGTTTTGGAAATCCTTGTCTGCTACATCTATGTTTTTATACCATCATTGTCATCACTGTTAATGTAAAAAAGGGCATTTGAATAGAGAGCTGGGAAATATAACTTGGTGAAGGAACAGACAGAAAAGGCCAAATCAAACGAGAAGGAGACTAGAAATGAAGTGACGGTAGGAGGCTGCTTTCATGGTTTAGCTACAGAGCATGTTAATCAACAGACTACTGCAGCACAACAAATCACCAGAAACTAGAGAACCAACGAGGGAGAGCTGAGAGGAAGATGAGGGGGAATAAGGTGCAGAGAAATCCAGTGAAAAACAGAGCAGAGAGAGAGAGAAGAGTGCATCATTACCACCCACTCACCAAGATTCAATCCAGCTTCTCGCTTACCTTCCTTTCTTAAAGGGACAGCTCACCCCAAAATGAAAATTTTGCCATTATTTATTTTTTCCTTATGTCATTCTAAACATGTTTGCATTTCTTTGAAGAAAGTACTACACATTTAACGGTAACCATTGACTTCTACATTAGAGAAGTCAGTAGCTCATTCTTTAAAATATATTTTTGTGTGTAAAAGAGCATTAAACTCATGGAAATTCACATGAAATTCTGTAAAAGAAGTGAACCAGAAGGTTTAAAGGCAAAAACATGAATATCATATTTTATTAATGCGCTCACATGAGGTCTTGAGTAAATGTGTGTTCTTTGAGGATGGCTTTTCCAGGTGGATGAATGAATGTCTTGTTGTGTTAGCAACGTAATTCCTGTGGGTGGTGTTTGCACCATGTCAGCAGTGCTTTTTACAGTGCTTTACTGATTACGTCATGCATTGATACTAAGTGGAAGTGTACTGTTTTGACTTTTGATTTTTTTTTTATCAAAGCAGCCTCAAGCAATGTTTCAGTATTTTTGAAAAGAGTGGGAGTTTGACATATGTATTCCATTTACCTGGTAGGATTCTGGTGTAGGTATATTTACTGCAAACATGATTGATATTCATTTATATGCGCAGAGGGACGCATTTAAATAGCTGTCTGGCATGCAGTCTATGCTTCTCAAGTGATGGGTCACCAAAATGGTCAAATTTTCTTTTTCTATGTTTTTCATGTCATTTTAATTAGCGATTTTAAATTTCTCTGCTGATTTAGAGAAGTAAGGTTTTTCACTGGTTAAAGCTACAGGATATTACAGCTATAGGATTTGTATTTCATTCAGAAGCAATGGCTTGAAGTTCAAAACATCTTAATGATGGATTTGATACTTATAAACATGCAGCTTTTTGCTTCACAAGTCATTAACAGATTGATTGCAGTGGTTTGGATCACTTGGGGATTATTGTGATAATCAGTTGTTGACTCTCAAT
Source organism: Enteromius viviparus (assembly GCA_032353835.1). Classification (NCBI taxonomy): domain Eukaryota; kingdom Metazoa; phylum Chordata; class Actinopteri; order Cypriniformes; family Cyprinidae; genus Enteromius; species Enteromius viviparus. The sequence goes on along the minus strand of JAUCNO010001334.1, from coordinate 588,834 downwards.
CTGACGGCACCCATTCACTGCAGGGGATCCATTAGTGAGCTACATTTCTGCCTGCCTATCTGTTTCCATGAACACACAAATTTTCATTTTAGGGGGAACTATTCCTTTTAAACTATTGTGACCATTTAACTTAGTATGTAAAAGGTAATTGGTAAAGCATGGCTGCAAAGTAGCAAATTGTTAGCCTGGGCCCGCGAATACTTCCTTTGACGCTACATTCTTACATTCTTTGAAGCGAGCAAAGTTAGTCTGGCCAAGCTGCTGATGGTATTGCTGTACTAACCTTTGAAGTTCTTTTCTAGTACCATTTGGCCTATGAAATGAATACCATTATTTATTATAATACCATGGTATTATTCAATACCACCACATTATAGTATATGGTACCATACTGTTTTGTACCCTTTCTGTTTGAAATGAAAATTTATTACATTGCTATTTACCTTTGTGAAAATGCATAGAGCACTTATTACATAAATAATACACTTAAATATATACAAAAAATAAGGTTTTTATTAAATTATTATTCTATAACATCTTGTCTATCATCTATGAATATATCTTGCCAAAATTCACAAAAATTGTGATTTATTGAAGTAAGCAGAAAAGCTGTGTCTTTGTCTAATGTTAAGGATGTGCTGCAGAGGTGCTTTCTCTTAACACCACAGAAAGAGTAAACCTATCAAAATAAACAACGTAAGCTAATTAAGGTGTATCAATGCACATTTCCTGCCAGCCCTGTGTAAACAAATTGTTTTTATTATTATATAGTGAGAAAACAATGCAGCCGCACAATCTGCTTAAATTTGGTGACGTCAGATCCCTAAACAAAGTTAAAAAAGGAGTATTTCACACCTGGAGATTAAGGTTTGAATGATGACGTTACTGAAGAGTCCAATGTTGTGTGATATGCACAGGTGTGTGAACAGCTCAGAAAACTGTGCTCACTTTTCTCAAGGTACACTATTCATGTTCAGAGACTTTGCCTGCTATGAACAACATAGACGTGTCCTCTTCAGGGTAACACTAGTCTGTTTGTGTAATGACGCAGTATAGCGCTACAGCTCTCATTAAACCTGTGAAGTGAAAATCATAGCTATCAGCCAGCTTCAGACAGCCATAACTTTTGTTTGGTTCAAGCTATGGACAAAAGTTTTGGAAAGGGTTTGAACGCAGCTTTCATATGAAGTTAAAGCCTAATTTCACCATGTGTTGGGTTTTCCTACAGTAGATATACAAATATACATAAATGTTATACCTAATATCATTTTTGGTAACTCCATAAATTCTTAATTTGCTGCTTATTAATAGTTGATAAGGTAGTAGTTGTGTTTAGGTCTTGGGCAGGATTAGGGATGTAGAATGAGGTCATATCTGATGTAAGCATATTAAGTACTGTGACAGTAAAACTGTTTATTTTTAATCATATTTACAAATGTACTGAATCCACAGCAATGTTACTGTACCAACACTTATAGAGCGGTACAAATGTATAAAATGTAAGATTAAATTAGTTCAAATTAATTAACAAAAGAGTGTTTAAAAATGTCTTTTAATAATACAGAATTAAAGAAATTACTCGTCACCACCCACCTCATGTATTATTTTGGTTACTCATCTGTGCTCCGCCTCCCTGTGTAATTATCTCATAATTAAATACTCCGGATCTTCGTACGTTTGTCGCTGATCATTGTGTGTGGCTTGACCCTCCTCTGTAAGCATTTTTGTATCAATGTCTTTGTTTTTTGATTCCCCGTTGGCGACTGCTTGCCTACCAATTCTCGCTTCGTCTTTACTGTCCTGGACTCTGTTTGCCGATCGCCTGATCTCACGCTTTGTTTTGGATGTATTTCTCGCATATGCCTTCGACATTCCCGTACACTGTTGTTGACGCTGCCTGTATGACCCTGCCCTGTAAGTCTTTCAATAAATACTTGCAAATGGATTTAACAGCCTCAGCTCTCATTCGTGACACCCTAACCCTAACCATAAAGTAAGTACATGTAGCTAATTAATATTACTCAGTACTTAAGTGTATAAATACACTGTCACAAAGACACCTTAAAATAAAGTTTAACCAAAACAAACTGTCTTTAAATATACTTAAGTGGTCTTTAATTTGATTACGATTATATTATCTGGAGTTTTTTTTAAATATACAAGATTTGACATTCAGTACACCTACTTTTTAATGTGCAATTCACACTTGTCTTTGGACGTAGCTCAGTATACAAAGAATGTTCGTGTATTGAACCGGACAGCCACTGAAATGGTTGTTTAGTTTACATGTTAGATGCCGAGGGTCAGAACAGCTCGCCCACTGCACACACATACACACACACACACACACATACACACACACACACGCCTCTTCTCCCTGTGGCTGCATGGAAATGCTCATCTCTTTCAGATGTGTCTCTCGTTTGACAATCGAAGCCGTGGGGCAGTGAGCACTTGAATGAGTTTCTGACAGCGTGCGTAGTTGAGTGTGTGTTAATGTGATCATGTGGGCGGCTGCAGCGCCCTGTAATAAAAGGCAGTAGTTTGGAACTAGGCTGAAGGGCATTACTGCTTATTTGTGTGTGTGTGTGTGTGTGTGTGTGGGTCTCTTATCACGTTTATTGTAAACCAATAGAAGTGTTAGCAGACGTTACAGCTGTAGTAAGCTTGTAGTATGTGTGAGTTGTAAAAGAGGGTCTTGCATGTTGTAGATTTATGTAATGCTGGCTTTTAATTTGTTTTCAATGGAAAGACCTGCAAAACGGTTGAACCGGAATATAATACTGGTTTACTGCTTATACTGTAAACATAATAGACTACCTATTTATAAAATGCACATTTCAGATAGTTAGATTGTTGTCACATGCCATTGCATGTCTACTTGGGTGAATGGTGTCTAGTTGTCTTCTAGGAAATAAAATTGTGGACTACTAGTTAAAATTTTCATTTAAACAGCAGCAGGTCAAGATATTCAGCATACAGAAAAGTTGCTTACTGCGCACAGTATGCATACTGAGTGCAGCAAATGAAGCACAAGTAGTTCCGTGGTGTATTCCAGACATAGTCATTATGTCTAATAAGCACTGCGCTGAACATTCTCTCTCTTTTCTCCTGCAGGCAAACTCTCCACCAGTAGTGGTAAATACAGACACACTGGATGGCTCACCTTATGTAAGTATTATTATGCATGTTTTAGTCTTCAAAGCTAAAAATAATAATGTCTGGTGCAAATCAAGAATACCCTGACATTAAAAATAATAATGCCATGCCGGCCACTTGCAGCAAAATTGTTGCAGCTCAAAACACCCTAGCAACCACATATCAAGTTTTGGGTTCTGGGACAATGTGATTTTGCAATGATTTGTTCATCCAACGATATTTTGCTGAGTGAGTTATTGTACTGGTACCTTAAGGTCTACCATAGACAGTTGACTCCTAAATTATTTTTGATAATTTTCATATTCTGTGTTGTGGTCAGTTCTTTTACCAATAAGAACTTAGAAATATTTTTTCTGAAAGTAATGCTTTATTTAACTTTAACTTTAAATGTAAAATTAAAACTGCCAGTAGGAGGCAGCAATATCACTGTTAACAAAGGAGTCATTGCGATTGAACTGAATCATTAAAACGGTTGATTGAACAAAACACCATCATGTTCCTCATAGACGCAAAACAGTGTTGTGGCTGTGTTTGGAATTATTTTTGTTTGGCTGTTTTAGACGTTTTTTGCAAAATACTCCATAATGTCAAATCGCACCTCGTTAAAACAACAATTAGGATATTATCGCAAACGATATCGCACATTCCTAATCCTGGAACAACATTCCTATTTAAAAAGTCATAACCCACTAAATCTAACCCTAACCTAAATTTTCCCTAAGTAATAGCTAAATAAGAATGTTGTAGAAACCGCTAAAGTCTAGTGTTAGTAAATGTAGATATTTACATGTCTGTTACTGTATAATGCTGACATGTTTCTGACATTGTGCTTGCGTTGTGTTTTAGGTCAATGGAGCTGAAGGAGAGATTGAATATGAAGAGATTACGTTGGAAAGGGTAATCTTGCTAACAATCACAGTACTGTATTTTTTGACAAAACCGTTAGCTGTTTTCAGTTTGGTATTTTTTATATTTTTAATATAAAGTGATATTTTGTAAGAGTAATATTTTACATATTCTTGTGAAAAAGAACTATTCTTAGTTATATTTATGTTTATTATATTTCAAATCTTAAAAATGATATTTTGGAGTACTTGGATTCTAATTTTATTATAAGTAATCTAACTTTAGTGTGCTATTCGGTATGACATTTCAATATATTTTAAAGGCATATAATTGCAACTTTATTAGAAATGTGAAAATAAATACATGGCAGAGCCTTCACTTTTAAAATAAATTACTTTAAGATATATTTTAGTTTACCATAAAAACATTAACGATTAATAAAAAGTACATTTTACTGAAATATATTTAACTTAAGGCAATTGAATAATTAATTATAAAAGTATATATGAAGATGTCCACAAGGGGATTCAAAAGAACTCTTAAGTTCACCTTATTTCATTATACAAATTTAAACTCAAATACATTTTCATTTAATTGCAGTTAATATGCAGTATAGTGTCAAGAAACATTACATTCAGTTCATGCTTATCAAACTAAACTATATTTCTGCACTGATAGCTTTGTGGGCAGTGTGACGACATACAGCATCCAGAGTTCGAATTCTGGCTTTGATGATCCTTTCCCCTCTCTCTTTTTCACTTTGCTTCCTGTTAACGCTAAACTGTCCTATTATCATATTCAAAAATGCCCCCACCCAAAATTCTGCATATAATTAAGTATATCAAGTATATTACTTCCATTATGTTCTTTTTCACAATGAATAAATAACATGTTTTAGTGTTAATAAAATGCATTTGATGTCTAATGCTAAATAAATACACATGAACATATGTTGGGACCCATAGCAGAGCTTCAGTGGATATAAATGAGGGACTCTCATTCTGTCAAATGAGCCTCGTGTGTGTGTGTGTGTGTGTATTTGCAGGGGAACTCTGGGTTAGGCTTCAGTATCGCCGGAGGGACAGATAACCCTCATGTCGGAGACGACCCCAGCATCTTCATCACCAAGATTATTCCAGGAGGAGCTGCTGCACAAGACGGGAGACTCAGGTAACACACTGTCTGGATGTTAGTTGTATATACAATGGACCTAGAAAGTATTTATACTCTTAAGTCACATTTTTAAATGTACTGAATGTATAAATATAATAAAGGTAGTATTATTTGTTTTATCTTTTTGTGAAACATAGAAAAGTACTGCATCTTTCTTTCAAATGAATGTCACTTGCTTTCATATGTTTTGCCTAACGCAATGACATTCATTTATTTGAAATATAACTTGAGTAGGGATGCACAATAAAAAGTATTTTAATCATTATCAAGATTTCTTTATTCATTTTGATCATCTGCGATATCTTGCAGCTGGGTATTTATACTGAAAATAGGTACATTTGTAACTTTCATTTATTTTTTTTAATTTGTATTAATTTTTTGTACATTTGCGTTATCTTGCATTGGTAACAAGCCTCCACAAGCTGTCATGGTAGTGGTTGCCAGATGTCAAAGGGCTTAAATCCTCCAATCCAGGTTTTTCGGAAGTCCTTTTCTTCCCAGTGGTTTACTTAATCTTCCCAACCTGGCAACCATGAGCACATGCTCTATCAACATTTTGGAAAAACCACTGTTGAGCTGAAACCAGTAAACCTGTAAATTGGATTCTATTGTTATCTTCTGATCACATAAGTGTAATACAGTCTGTATTCTTATTTTTTGTGTAGACTTAAAGCTGCATTAAAGAGCTACGCGCGATTCATTATAGACATAAACAGAGAGAAATAACTCAGGCTACAATGTTCTTCTTCTTCAAGTCGCAAGCAGTTGTGTTTATTAACCGCTACAGCATCCAAAGTTACAGACTGCAGCTCTGAAAGTTTGTTTACTGTATGTGTACTGTATATTGACATGTACGCTCACATTCATAATCACATAGCCGCAGTTAAATATCTTCGTGGATGTACTAGTGATGCATTTATAATGGGACCAGCTGGGGTTCCTGCTAACAAATGCAGTTTTACCCCAGAGCCTTCCAGCACATCCACACACGCGCGTTTGAACAAAAATTCCCTCACACTCCAGGAGAAATTAAGCAGACCGAAATAGCACTGAAAGTAAAACAGAGAAACAAAGAAAGAGAAGAGATAGACAGAAATAGCAGCGGTAAGTTCACCTGAAAATGAAAAGTCTGTCATTATTTCCTCACCATCATGTTGTTCCAAATGAATAGAGTCGAGTCTATTCAGTGATCCAATTAACGCAGCACTATGAGTGATCGGTGCTGGAGTGCTTCACAGCTCATTGGAGGAGAAGACTGTCAGTGAATTATGATTTATTTCAATCTGTTCATCAAAATCATCCGGGTTTGTAGTGACGTGTTGGTTAGTTAATGATGAGGAAACGGTTCTCTTAAACTACACAGCCTGAGTCAAATACACACACGCACTGTCAGAGCTGATGGACTGTCAGCTGTTTTATGCTGTTCTCTGCTCTTCCCTGCAGACAGTTAGGCTTCATTACTAACGGCAGTTCTGCGACCAAATGGACTGTTTAGAGAGACAGAGTTATTGTTCTGTAGAATACAGACTCTCACTTTTTTAGAGTTCATGTAATACTTTGAAAAGGTACCGACACACATGCATGAACTTTTTACAGAAAAAAATACTTAAAATGGTACAGTAAAAACGCTGTTAACTGGTTAACTTAAAAAAGCGACATTATCATATACAGTGAAAAATGGCTAATAATTTTACTTTTTACTATGAAACAATGTCAAATTAAAATGTAAGATGAAAAAAATTATGAAAAAAGTCCCTGCACTGCACATTATATGAGAATATATATTCAAAAAAAGTTCTGTATCTGATTTGTTGTTAATAGTAAGGTATGCCAGGGTGTTTTGTTGTTGTTACATTTTCTGTTAGAAGTCTTTTTATGTTTCACCTTTGCATCATTTAGTATTGGCACATTTTCATTAACTTATGTGGCTTTTTTTACCATCTTTATTAATTATTTTTTTGTTAGTTCATATTAAAGTTATAAATTGGTATTTGACCAATTAAAGAAACATATAATTAAAAGTCACAAAATATACAGGTGCTAACATGCCATGCAATAACATCTGAAATATTGTTATATTTTTGCTGTGAATTTTTAAAACCAGCTTATTCGATTAGTTTAGAATATGTAATAATAAGGTTGTGCCAAGTAGCTGTTCATGTGGTCACTGGTTACTTGTGTAGATTGACTCATAGATTCAAGGATGTGGTGCTGACATTCAGTGAAAGATATGCAATGCAATGATATTGTCTTGACATTTGTTTAATTGGATAGATACATTTTGGGTGCCTTCACCACGTTTTACCCAGCTACCTTGCTCTGATCAGTGGCGGTTTTAGGCACGGGCGGACGGGGCGGCATTTTTTCTTGTCACGTGGTGTGCGGCACACGAACTTGGAGGAAAAATAATAATTTGTGCAGCTAAGCGGTTTTCTATTATTTATCATACCTGTGCTGTGCCGCCGCCCCCTGCTGCTGAAAGGGAGCCACACAGAAGCTGAGCGAGCGGAGAGAAGAGGGGAGGGGATAGGCGGGCTCTCCCAAATGAAGCGGACAAGGAGGGGGCTAAATTATGTTATTAACACCTGACTTTCTTACAAATAACCCACATTTCATTCAAAATATTTAAAACACAGACCAATAGTTGGTAGCACTTTTTTCATTTATTTAGTTGTGTGAAATGACCAAAAAAAAACAAAAACAGAATAGGTAAAAAAAAACGATTATGATCTGGAGGTGAATTGGTTTAGTCTTGACCTCTGGTGGTGAGTGACAACGTTGAGGGATGGGAAATCTGTTGATTGTCGATTACAAAGTAAACACAGCGATGGAGAGAAAAAGGACAGAGCTGTCAGGTGCCCAATTTAGAAAAAAAAGAAAAGGAGATGAGATGAGGAGAAACGGGCAAAAGATAAAGGTATGTAAACAATGTTCTCTCTGTATGATTAAGTTATTCATGTCATTGTTAATTAGTGGAATAACATTAACTCTTAGGTTTGTTAGCCTTCTTGCTTATGATGCTTGCTATGCTTACCTACCT
>JAUCNO010001334.1:553138-569670 GCA_032353835.1 Enteromius viviparus | reverse complement strand
CTTTTGTTAACTTTGCAAGTACTAGCTGTAATGATGGTGATGTGCACTGTATCATGTCAGAGCTATATATAGTAAATCAGAACTATATAAATATAATGCCACCCCCAAAATGATCACATAATCATCCTGGCCACCCCACAGAAAATTTCCTGGCTCCGCCACTGCCTAGTGTCACCAAAGGCTTAGGGGTCGTTCACATGCAGCACGTTTTGCGTGCGCAAGCTCTTTATTTTCAACAGAGCTGCGCAGTTTAAAATCCAAAGCAGAAATGATTTTGTAACTAACAGCACTTTCATGGTTGCCTAATAACAGGAGTCGCTGCAGACGCGCGAGCGCCAAAGCGCTTTGAAATTGGTGGAGGAAGCAATGTGCCTGGCATTTTCCACTCGTTTTTAGACGCTTCGTTAACGTACCCTTATGTTACATTGAATGCTAAAGTATCGTTAACGCCAATACAAACATTATTTTAGTTTGTTACAGCAGAAAAATTCAGCTCTGGTTAAACAGCTGGATGCTGGGTTGAAATGGCAAAGGGAAATGCCTAACGTTACCTGAATACCGCGGGGATCGTTTGACGTCTGTGTTTCTAGTTCTCGTCTGTTTGGGGGTGGGAGGAGCAGACAGCGGCTTCCCTGTCCCATCGTTTGCGCTGCCTTGATGAGCGTAGCACTGAAAACATTATATTTTACACAGTTTATTCTTTTTTTTTCTCTGAATCGTTTGGTTCGTATGTGTACCGAACTGAAAGCCTAGTACCGAATGGTTCAATACGATTACGCGTATCGTTACACCTCTACTGAATACTGTTATTTTCATTTGTGTCTTTATTCAGTTATATTTATGTTTGTTAATAGTTTTTTTCTATGCTGATTTACTCACCTACAAAGTCACCCCAATCATTGATAATTTTTTTCCAATCAGAGCTATTCCAGTCATCTGGTGTTTTTTTTTTTTTCATATCGCAATGTGAGGTTTTTCCTATGTCATGCCCTAAAAGAGATCATACTGCATACTGTTTAACACAGTCAACACTGCACAGTATGCCGAAAGCAGAAGACAAGTGTTCCATTCTAAACACAACCAATGATTAAAAAAAATAAAAAGGCCAAAAATAAAAGGTCTGTGTTGCTCAATTTCAACCCAATTCCATGCTTATCCTTTGATGTTTTTCCTTTTTATCCCCCACAACCCACCACCACCTCTCTGTCCTCCTTTATCCTCTCTTTCCTTATGACTTATGTTCACTCTCTCTTTCTCTCTCTTTCGTTTGGCAGGGCTCTGTTTGACTATGATAAGACAGCAGACTGTGGTTTCCTGAGTCAGGCCGTGGGCTTTAAGTTTGGAGATGTGCTGCATGTTTTGGACTGTGGAGATGAGGAGTGGTGGCAGGCCTGCAGAGTCAGCCCACAGGGGGATGAGGAGGAGGTCGGCTTCATCCCCAGCAAGAGGAGGTGTGTGTGTATGTGTGTCGCTGCTTTCTCTTGTGTTATCTGCTCTGTTGTCCTTGAACAAAATAATATTCAAGCAGCTTAAAGAGGCTTTTTAGCTTTTAACCCTCTCTCCCATTCTAACCCACTGTTACAAGGACGTGCTCTAGAGACGTTTATCCCCGCAAACGTTTCTCTTCAGTCATATTAAAAGAAAGTTCTGGGATAAATTCTTAGTTTAAGCTGCGGTGAAAGCATATGAAATGTTAAAATAAATCAAAGCTCATGGCACACAGTGTTCGGAGAAAAACGCTGGAATATACGACAGAAGATGCTTGTCTGTAGCCTACTGCAGTACAAGCCGCGGTTCAGCTGCGCATAACAAACGCTGTCAGTACGAAAGTACAAGCTCCTGCTCTTAACGATTTACCTGATCTGGCTCTTTATTTCTATTTAATTATTTATTTTATATATCAAAATATATTAAACGTAAGAGCATCTACGGCATATCGCCGTGTATATACCAGTCTCATGTTAACTTAAAACGTGGGACAAATTCACTTAACATTTTTGCATGTGCTATTTCGGCTTGAATGTACTATTTCATTTACCACCTGGAATCCAGTTTAACCAAGTGCACCAGGGGTGTGAGATATGTGTCGGCTATGATATTTTAATTGCTGTTTTAACAATGTGTGAGATGACATTATCCAGTGTGTCACTCACTTCACAAAAGCACTGTAACTACACCATGAGTCCGCACAGGCATGATGTAACCGCTTATATTCCAGTTAGCATACCCTCAAAATGTAAGATGTAAGGGTAGATCTATCTATCTATCTATCTGTCTATCTTTCTGTCTGTCTATCTATCTCTTCTATCATTCATTAAAATCGATCTCTCTTCTAGGGTTGAGAGAAAAGACTGGTCGCGGTTGAAGTCAAAAGAAAGGGTAAGATCCCTGCTAAAACATGCTGCTTGCAGTTCATCCCATTCAAATATTTTCCTTTAAATTACTCCAAAAACATTTGGCGGCCCTCCTATGAGATTTGTTTTTCTTCTCTGTAATCAGTTGTGATGTGTTTAGAGTAGCAGCAGTGGTGTGTGTTTACAGTCCATGGGAGTCTATCAAGCAGTTGTTTCATGAAAGCATTAAAACTCCTGGGCATTGTGAGCTTGTTCTGCCTGTAGGGTGCATGCTGCAGATACAGATCACTGCGCTCACAAACACACGCACATGTGCTCAGTGCTCTCTGTAGGTTTTCCTGGGAAACTAATGTTTCATATCTTTTACCTGGGAATTTCAGCATTCATATATAAAATATTATAATATATATATGAAAATTATATTATTTTATTATTACTATAAAAAAAATAACCCATACTGACAGATAATACCATGTTAACAAAATAAATGTATGGATGTCCCAAGCCAATCTCAAGGATTGGGCCCAATTAAGTTTTTATTTTTTTACTCATTAGTATTGGTATCCTGAGCCTGATCCTTATGTTACATCAGTTGTCATGCAGTAGGTGGTTTTGTGACACGAGAACCAATTAGGTCTGTTATAGTTTGTTACAAAAACATTCGGGCTCCTAGTATTTAACACTAGTATTTTTACCATCTAAAAAAAGTCAGTTATTTCTATCTTTTGCTGTAAGTGTGTCAGTTTACATTTCCAAACATTCATTTTGCCAATATTTCCATTGAAATCCTTGTTTGCAAAAGGAGTCTGACAACAGCCAGTCCTCAACGCAGAGATCTGATTTCATTATCATCTAGTCTGTCTCAAATTACATGAAAAAAAAAAGAACAAACTGAGACAGACTAAATCCAGAAGAACTGTCAACATCTCCAGAATGCTTAAAGAAGCCTTCCTGCAAAGCTACAGTACTGTTAAACGTTTAGCCATTTGTGTAATAATGCTGGAAAATAAGGATCAGCTGTCAAAAATGATGCATAAATAACTAAATGAAATCAACATTTGATGTGACCATCTTTTGGGTCTGAAGCAGCTTTTGCCTTATAAAGGTGCTCTTGAGTTTTTCAGGTAGCTTTTGGTGAAAATACAAGTGTTACTTTTGCTGTACTTTAAATAAGAACACTTATTCTATATGTGGACTAACATACTAAAGCAAATATCATTTTTACTGTTATTTGATATCACATTTAAAGTTAATATATTTTAAATGTACTAAACTGCATCATTGCAAGTGTGTATTTCTTAATACATTTAAATAAATACAAGCCTCAATTGAAGTGATGTTAAAGGATATTTTAGTTCAACGTAATGTCAGTTCATTCAACAATTTACATATAAAAATGTCCTCAAGTCCTACATAAGGTAGTGAAAAGCACAGTTAACTGCATTTTAATATGACTTTAAACTATAATAGCATGCAATTTAATGAAAACATTATATTCTGTACACATTTAAGTATACTATTTTAAAATATTTCATTCCATATTAGTTGTGTTTTTAAAGTATACTAAAGTGTACCTTTTTCAAAGCAACATTTTTCAGTTGCTCATCCCATACATATAATAATTCTGACAGGACTTGAGGGCAGCATTAGCTCTGCGTCTACACTTTTATTATTGGCTGTTAACCCCTTTAGGCCATGACAAATGCTGCAATAACTGTATGTTTACATCTAAACTGATGCAGGAAACAGTCTATTACAATTTAATAAGCATTGTACCATCTATATCCTTCTGACAGGACCGAAGTCGAGACAGTACAGGATCTCTGGGTGAGTTACAACCGCACAGCCCTGAATACTGGTACAGAGTTAAACGTTTTGTTGTTGCTGCATGTATTACAAACAGAAGCTGATGTATAGGCATTTGTTGTCTTTCAGGAAGGGAAGAGCCAGTACGGAGTTACGAGACAGTTGCGCAAGTGGAAGGTTGGATAACTCGACCGAGTCTCCATATGCTGTGTCATTTTATATGCTGGCTCTGATCCAAACCCTAGTGAGATGCCTTGCCTTCTGCAGTCTATGTTGGCAGCATCTTAAATGAAATAAAAACCTGATACTGTATGTGATTCAATTCAGACAGCAAACACTCAAACAGATGAGATGAGGGCAAGACAAATTCACATACTAAAGCTGAAAGTTGGTTCTTATAGTTTGACTTTTGACTATATTTTTAGATAATATGTTCAAAAAAAGTGTTTTTGTGTTTATGAAATGTGTAGGGTGATTATTAGAATGAGTAATTAACGAACTTCAGTCATTTCACTGATTAATAAGTAGGCTTTAATTATGTACTTTTTGCAGTTTGGCAGTTAAAATATTAAGTTATACATATTGTATGCATAATCATATACCTACAGAGCTGCTTTATACCAAAAAGTTGTAATTCTACCTGACTGACAATTCTCAAAGAACCACCCCTCCTTAGTTACTGTTGCTATCTACAACAAACAATGCCTCTCTCACGTAACACATCATGTTCCCCCGCAGTGAAAAATCCATCACAGAGCAAAGAGAAAACTGACAACACTGACAGACAGACAAGAAAGAACAGGTTACCTTTTGGTTTGAACAAGGTCTCAAGGCACTCAGCTTTCAAATTCTGTCATTTCTAAAGAAATTCAAACAATAAATACTTTTTGTGGCTCTTTGATGACAGTCATTCATTAAAGTATTTATATCAGTTAAAGCAGCATATATCATATTTACTTGTAGCACATGTTGGAACACACCATTTTTACGTTTAAGTCTACCGAAGTTAATCTACTCTCTTGTCTGATTTGTAGTTTTGATACAGTTGCAGCCACTGGGCCCATTTTTGTCACATATATATATTTTGTACAATAATAATTGAATTATTGTTAAGGGTTGGGGTAGCTTTACACTTTAATAAACACAATCTAAAGGCCTGTTCACACCAAGCACGATAACTATAAAGATGACGATAATGATAACTGTATTTGTAACCACACCAGCGAACGATATTGTCTGTTCATTATATGCTCAAGTATGTCTGCCGCTTTAAATTCTCAAGCACGTGATAGCAGGATTGATTATGATTGGTTGTCGATGTTTCTATCGTTCATCAGCTGGAAAAAAATCTTTCTGAAAATGCTGCTGGACAAGATGGTGGATTTGGCATTATGATTAGTCAGATCGCCTGTCAATCAAGCAAATGTTTGTAGATAGTTCTTTATTCTTAAGATTATTAGTGATGTCGACTGTTTGCTGCAGCACTAGAAAAGTGGTATTTGTAGGCAATACTGGGGTTGGGAACTGAGCCGCTTATCTTTTATATTGTAGCTGTTATTTCTCTTAACTATTTTGTACTCACATGGTCTCTCTTGTGTCTCTCATCCTATTCAGTGCACTATGCGAGGCCGATCATTATTCTGGGCCCAGTGAAGGACAGAGTGAATGATGACCTGCTGTCTGAGTTCCCAGACAAGTTTGGCTCTTGTGTCCCTCGTAAGTATTCTCTGTTGTCACGCTTGGATGCATATTGCTCACAAACATGACAAGAGCCTTCTAAACATTTGCCAAAAATCTGATTTGGCTTTATGCAATTTCTGGGAGCCAGCAAAGTTTGTGGAATCAAATTTTTAAGGTGAAAAAAAGTGTCTTCAGACCCTTGCCCAAATTTCTTTCTGGGAATAGTCTCTTCACTTAGAAGCAATAAAGAGCTCAAGCTAAATTAGCCATTTTCAACAGCTGTCACATTATGCATAACTGATATCATACTCACAAGATGATGTCATCTCTCTTCTCAGATACCACACGACCCAAGAGGGAATATGAGGTGGATGGGCGGGACTATCATTTTGTGTCATCGCGGGAACAGATGGAGAAAGACATTCAGAACCATCGTTTCATCGAGGCGGGCCAATACAACAGTCACCTGTACGGAACCAGTGTTCAGAGTGTCCGAGAGGTGGCGGAACAGGTTAGATCTGAGTTTTGGTCAAAACAATAAAACTTGTGTATTTTGTAAATCTTAATATGGATGTCTCTGTGTTTGTGAGCAGCAGGGAAAGCACTGTATTCTGGATGTGTCCGCAAATGCAGTTCGTAGGCTACAGGCTGCACAGCTTCACCCAATCGCCATCTTCGTACGACCCAAATCACTGGAGAACGTCCTGTACGAAACTACAAACAACTACACAAATAACTATACTTGAAATCCATCCAAAATTGATAACAGATAAAAGTGTTGGGGTTGATGTATTACACAAGTAATGTCATCAAATACTAAGCAGTAAACCATTAGTTTTTAATTTACAAGAAAATATCTGTTACTTAATAAGTAACATAAGTATGACAAATAATTGCAATAATTACACAAATTAGAATTTATGTATTTAATCCCATTTTATTAACCAGTGTCTCAGTTAGGTCTACAGCTATCGAATATTTTTTGTAATCGAGTATTCTACTGAAAATTGCATCGATTAATTGAGTAATCAGATAAAACATTTTTGCTTAATTAAAGAGCAATATTAAATATGCAAGAGAAAATAAGACATGTCTCTTAAAATGAACAACTAATTGGTTTCTTTTTTTTTTGTTTATGATATTTATTAAATTTGTAATAATATTAGGTAAAATATTATTATTATACAGTAAGTTCATGGCTGTGCATTTATAAATCTTTTTCATTGCAATCAAACGAAAATGACCACACCTGTTGTATTGAGCACATTAGACTTGATTACAGCAATTTATTCAGTATTCAATACAGTATACAATACATATATTTATTTGTTCAGTATTCAAACTAAAGTATCAAGTATTCATCCAAGCCATAGTATTAAAAAATTATTACATATGTTTAACTGTAAAAGCCATGCACAACTTTTTTGACAGTAAACTCATTCCTTTGATAAGTAGCTGTGGTATAATCTGATAAATATTCCTGTAAAGTGTAACTGTGCGTTCACACTGCGAGAGAGTCAAAGCGGTGGACTTCTGCATTCTGACTGGTGACCGCCGAACCGCAGCATAGCTCAGTAATTACCATAAAGTTAACCTGATTTCAACTCTCCTCGACACTCTCGCCATCCATGAAGCGCCGCGCCGTCTCTCGCTGCGAGCTTACATAAAAAAAAAAAAATAACTGCTACTTTGACGCTCTTGCCGGCGGCAGTGTTAAAGCACGGTAATGGCCCCTCCACATCCGTAGTGCAATATTGCACTGACCGTTGTGGTTTATCCGTTTCATAATTGACGTACATTATTTAACAGCTCCCATCTCGATTAACAATTGCATTGTTTTAACGCTAAACTGAATTTACCTGGTCTCGGGAGACAGCCGTCCTCCTGTCTCTGAGTGGGACATTTTTGTTGTTTTCTCATGTTCATTTGGTCTCTTTGTTCACCGCGTTGTTATTGCTCCCTTCCATTATGCTGCCTGCATGCTTCGTGGGTGACATGAGCATAAGTGCATTGTCACAGTAAAAAAATCATACGGAAAAAATGAGACGTAAACTTTAAAATTAATTAATAGAGGCTTCGAGGCAGAGGTTATTCGAGTTGTTCAAGTTGTATCATTTCAGCCCTAGTCTCAGTTTAATAACCAGTTGCTTCCGACTATACAATTAAGCAAAAAGTTACCTTACATAGACATAAGAATTAAATTTTTATTTTTATTTTTTTAATGCTGATTTTGTCCTACTCCTGCATCATTTTCATGCAATCCAGAATGGTTTGAACTAGGCCTTCTACTGTACAGACATGATTTTACATTTGCTTTAGCCTGAGGCATATTTGTAAAATTTTTGTTGTGAAAGGGCTTTTATCTTTCTTTAAAAAAAACACACACACAAAAAAACTTTAAATTAAAAACAAGCAAGCCAGCCCATACCAGTTTTTAAAAGAAAATGTAATAAAGTAACTGTCAGGGCTGTGTGCAGGATGGCACAAGGGCAGCGGCGAGTTCACAAATTGACAATCCTTCAATATTCACACAGGCAAACTAACAGGCATGGTATAAACGCACAGAATAACATTAAAGATCGACAAACAAAGGCAAAAGTCAAGTTTCAAGTTTGTTTTATTTATATAGCACATTTACAAACAGCATGTACAGCTGACCAAAGTGCTGAACAGAAAGAAGACAAACAATACAGATATAAAACTGCAAATAAGAACCATAAAATCACAAAGAATTAAAAGCCAAAGAAAAGAAATAAGTTTTAAGGGATGACTCAAAAAAAATTAAAGACTGTGCCGATCTAATATAGGCTGGGAGGCTATTCCCAAGCCTAGGGCCAGCAACAGCAAAGGCTCTATCTCCTCTATGCAAAACAGAACAGGCTTTTAAACATTGGGAAACATTCAGGGAGAACTGAAAACAGGTGGGGAGCACAGGTGGAGGCAAATTAAACTGATTAAACTAAACAAGAACCGAAACAAGACTATATAAGGAAAAACAGGAAGATTTAAAACGTAACCAAAACTAGACAGAACAGACAACGTGACATTTACTTTCCAAAAAAAGTAATATTATTTAGTTGCTTTTTTAGGGAGTAGCGCAGTATTGGAATGCATTACTTTCCCCAACACAGTTTGACAACAGTTAACTGACCAAAAAAAAAAAAAACACTGTTTAACTGACATTTAATGGGGGTTTCTGCTGTTTTATCCAGAGAGATCAACACACGTCTAACTGAGGAACAAGCCAGGAAAGGTATGGACCGTGCTATCAAACTGGAGCAAGATTTCCTGGAATGCTTCTCTGGTAAGACAGTCTCGCACGTCGCCCTCTGTTGTCCTGGAGGAAGACTCACAAACGTATTAATTACTGGGCAATACCCAGGGGCGTAGCAACCGGGGGACACGGGGGGGGACACGTCCCCCTCACTTTTAGAAACAGGTGATTCTGTCCCCCGCACTTTTTTTGAGCTAGCACCAATATTTCCGCCCGTATTCTCTGATTTGTTCATTAGATTTGAGTGAACGAACGTCTAGCCAATCACAGCGTGAATCTCTTGCCATGAGCTTAAAATCTTGTTGCTCTTGTGAATTTTCGTTCGTTCACCAACTTGGCTGCCTGGGGTAAAATGCACCCTAGAAAAAAGCAGAGGACTATTACATCTGTTTTCAAACACACAGTGTAAGTATGTGTTACAGAATGTTGCGATGACACGAATCACACGTTACCATGTTATAATTTAATGTCGGAAGACAACAGAACCTGTTCTGTGTACCTCGTCAAGTTACGCCGAATTCAGTGCGTGTTCATTGCATTGCTGCCGTTAAATACCTGTTGTACATCTATTTAGGGTTTATTATACTGTGTGAACACCTTTGGATCACATTACCATACTGTCCTCTACACTTTTAAGTTGGCTGCTACGCCCCTGGTGCCGCTACAATATGACGAGTAAATGTGTAGCTTTGCATGCTGTGAACTATTTTCTCCATAAGGCGATGGTAAGAAGTCAGGGTGACCTTTACTCCCTTTCTCCTCTGCATGAGCTACGATGAATGAAGATAACTGCGATATTCATATGTGTTTTTAGATAAATAATCCTGTTTTATCCTGTATTTCCACTCTCTAAGATGATGCGTGTAACGAACCGATAAGATGTTCGCTAGAGCTAAGCAGCCTCGAGAAGTAGATAAGTGCTTTGTGTGTGTGTCTGCATCTGAGCCTGTAAAGGACAAGAAAGACGGTTCTTTTGCCAACCTGATAAAGCATAGGTGTCTGACACACATATTTAGGCATGCTCGGAGGTGCTGACGCCCAAAAAGAGATGTTCTTACGTCTATATATGTGGACCGTGATGCTGACTAATGTATTGATGCAATAAGAATTCTCTGTTAGGACAACTGGTGTTTGTACAATGTATGCAGAGTGACCTAAAAACTTGACGCAAGTAGTAAAGCTTACCTCTTCTGAAGCTATTAAGGTTATTCAAGATTTAAGCCCTGTTCACGTGCTTGGTGTGTTTACACCAAAAACTTTAGTTCACACCAAAAAGAAAATTCTGTCATTAATTACTCACCCTGTCATTCCAAACCTGTAAGACAAATTCGTCAGAACGCAAATTAAGATATTTCTGATGAAATATGAGAGCTATCTGACCCTCCAGCTGTCTGATCCAGGTCCAGAAACATATTAAATACATTGGTAAAAAGTCAATGGGACATCAATGGTTCAACTTTTTGCTTTAACAGTTTTTGCTAAGAAAAGGAGAGAAGAAAAAGGGAAAAGAATGGTTGAGTAATTTTTTTTATTTTTGTTTTCTTCGAGAAATTTTTTTTTTATCTTCTCTCGTCGCAAAACTGAAGTTGAGCCACCGATGTTACATGGATTGTTTTACTGATGTATTTATTACGTTTCTGGACCTGGGAACATTTCAACTGTATTGCTGTCAGTCGTCAGATAACTCTCCAATATCTCCTTAATTTATTTCAAAGATGAATGAAGGTCTTACAGGTTTGGAACGACATGAAGGTAAGTAATTAATGACAGAATTTTCATTTTGGGTTAACTAACCCTTTAAAGTATCTACTGTAGATTCTGGAAACCACTAAGTATACATTTTTGTAAGTGTATGTTATAGTATACTTCATTTGATAGTGTGCGCGAACACAGGGAGCCGGAACATGCTGTTACAAAGTTTCATCTTTGTCCAGTGTCATTTCTAACTATTTTGAGAGGTTATGTCCAGTGCTAAAAACTATTAATAAAAATATAATTATATTTTAAAAAATACTTTCTCAAACATAAATTGCAATGTGCACAATGTCTTGAGAAAATAATGCACGTGACTTGTAATTTGAATACATTGAAGAAAAAGATAGGATAATGTATCCATTTTCAGATCAGAGGGAAAAGGCTGGCTATTCCTTCAGTCTTAGCAAGATTCACATCTTTCTCCTGCCAAAAGTGGCAGAGAAAAAATGTTTAAATGTCTTTCAGAATGCATTTTGCATAAATGCAAAACATGCAACGTAGCATATGTTTTCCACTAACAGTATCAACTGGTGTCACCCAACAAATACACTATTTCCCACTCATCAAACAATATCCTACAATTCACTAATACAGATAGCTTTACTAAATGTAATCCTTTTGTAAACTTTCTTTACAAAACAAGAAAGCCTGCTTGTTTCTATCTGTTTGAATTATTTGCAGTATATATTAGGCCTATATGTTTACATTACAGTACAAAATGCCTGTAACAAATCTTTAAAGAATATAAATGAATACAATTTCAGTTACAAAATAATGTTTTAAATTACTAAATAATCGCATTTAATTATTTTCAAGGTTTTGCACAACGTTTTAAAATTAACTACCCATTTCATCTATAACTTTACAGCTAATTAGACCTATTGTATACCTGGGAATATTTAAAATATCTTAAAGAATTCTCCGGTGTGGCCTATTTATATTAAATGAACTGAGATTTTTAAAATTGCCTACCTGCTCTTCTGTCCGCTTTAGATGCGCGTTCCTCTGCAAATGCGCAGGAATTCACCTGCGTGAAAAACATTCCCCTTCATATAATTGCTGCACATTTACGACATTTTATGTTTTTATCATGCTTAAATAAAAACATGATTAGCAACAGCAAAAAAGTGTTTGTACGAAACTTGAGCATGGCATGAGCTAGGAGATCAAACTTACCTGACAGAGGAAAGTAATAACGCAACACGACACAACCACTACAACCTCCATTACGCGGGCAAAATGTCTGTGGGAAAAATCCTGTAACTTTTATTCCACCGTCTGTAGGCTATCGTTTTCAACTAAATGCCGCTGTTCTTAAAATCAGTTAACTCTGTGTGACTTACAGCCTCATTACTTCCTCAAAACAAGGTGAGGTTTGATGCAAATATTTCCTAAGGCTGGCTGTTTTTCGTGTTGCTGCTTGTTCAACTGTCACTTTTTCATGGTGGTGGCATGAAAAAATTAAAACGTTATCAAAACGGAAATTCGCTGGAAAACGTTATCATGAACACGAAAATTCGCTGGAAAACGTTAACATGCCTGCACTTGAGAAACTTCACTTTCATTGTACGCAACAGCAATAGCCTAGTTCAGCTGATCTTTTAACTGTATAGCAAATGCAAGTTTATGGCTCTCTTTCTTGAGGCGGGTGCATTCAGCATTAAATTAATTTGCAGGTGCTTTTAATGAAAGAAAACTGCTCTCTGTTATAACTCTGCTCTTGTGTGGTTGGTTCCATGCTGTTATTATTGTTAGCCCATCTCTGTGGACACTCTGGCTATGCACATTATCCATGCACAGCAAAGAAACCAGTCTTTCCAGCTATGTTAAACATGCTAAGGGGCATTTTGAAGTTTTACAGCTGCTGTTTTAGTGCCAACTTATGCGTATAGTTTGTATGATATGATTAAATACATGCATAAATACAATAGAATATGAACTTTTCAACTACGTATTTATTTATGTGGACATGGGACCATATGCTACAATACTTTTTCAGTGTAGCCTGCATTTACACTAAACTGGGCTATGTTTTACTGTAAACACTTAGTGAAGAGCATGCGTATTACAGATTTAGAAACATGTTGCCATCTTGAACTGTTAACAATATAAGTTTTTCCTTTTTCTAAACTCTGGCATTCAGTTTAGTCATTTTTACAGCCTATATTACACCACTGTAAAACATCAACAGCTGATATATACAGATTCTGTGTTTCTACCAAGTGAACAGACAATCCTGTCCCAAATGTTAGTGTGGTATTCCCCAGCCAGAAACCTTTGCAGGGAGACGACAGTGAGAAGAGTATCTTAGCTTGTGCTAGTAGTCGGTTTTTGCAAGTAAGATAAACAAAATATGTTAACAAAATATTTAAGTAGTGATACTTTGCATCTTACTGATTTTATTTCTAAAAGAATATCTAATTAAGCGTGTATGACTGCACCATCTACCATAACAAAAGAATTTGCAGTGTGCTTATGTTACAGTATATCGTCATTATAAAACAGTAGCCCTTCACAGCAGGAAATGACACTCCTGGTGCAGCGAAATAATAATTTTGTGGATTGTCATATTTAAATTAATTCTGATCATCACTCATCACTCTGATCATTGTGAAAATAGCACCAAACCGAAAGAGAACAATACTTAAATATCTTGCAACCCATCTCTAAATATTAAACCGGTTTGGGTTGTCCATTAATGCCAACCAGGACAGAAAGAAGCATAACTAACTGAACTTTTAATACCACATTAACCTTGTGTTACAACATCAGAAAATCTTGACATTTCTTCTAAAGCCAACAAGAGTCTGCACTGATTGCTGAAGATGGCCACCATGCAGTGAAAGATAAATAAATAGAAGAGTGACCTCTTTTCCTTGAGGGCCACTGTCCTGCAGAGATTAGCTCCAACACTTATCAAACACACCTCAAGAACCTAGTTCAAGTTTTTCAGGATACTAGAAAGTTAAAGGTAGGTGAGTTAAATAGGTAGGAGATAAATTCTGGAGCAAAACTGCAGGAAAGTGGCCCTAAAAAGCCAGAGCTGAGATCTTCTTGTGTAAAAATAGGTTGTGGATATTGATGACTACTATTGGTAACAATTCTTGAAAAAATATCTTGTTAAATAAATTAATGAATGTCTGATTACTGACTGAAAATGTCAAAATAACAGTGGTGATTGAAAACTTGCAGCATCCACGCAGATAGGTGTCAACATATTGTATGTCCAAAACATATTTCCATCATATAAGGAAACATATCCACACAAAAAATACAGAAAATTGGTACACATGACATACACCTAACCCCAACCATCACTGGGGTTTTAGACAAATCATACAAAATTTTATGAGTAAGATTGTACAAATTAGCCACTTTGTAAAATACATACAAAAAGATTGTGTTGGAACACAAGAGATCAGAGACCATTGTTCTATACTGAATCTCTGCAGATCCTTCAAATGCAGCTGTATGTTGATACTTTCACCGCCTCAGATGTCTAGCGTTCAGGTGAGGGAACTATCTTCCTCATGTTGCATTAAGACAACGTAGTCACAGACAATATGCTGAAGGCAGATTTGTAACATTTCCTGTTGATTGAATAAATTATTTTCCTGTTTGTGGAAATAGAAATGTTCAATGCTTACGCTTCAAAGCTTTTTCTTTTTTTGGACTATTATGTGCTATTCTCTTGACTTCATATTTTGTAAAGCTAAACAATGCTGCACAATGGAACTATTTTGTATTCTTTCTTTTGTTCATTGTAAGGGATGACAGATAATTTACCTTTGTGTTCCTCATATTAAAATTCTGTGAAACAGGAAGTCATGACTGTATCATTTTATGTTCCTAGGTAATATATATCTTCAGAGATTTTAGGATTACAAATAATTGTGGTCTATATTGAACAAATATTTTAATAATGTGATTTTGTTGAAAAGTTAGATTTTTTAAAATGAATTTTTTTTATTTATTTATTTTGTTCTTTAGTGTATTTACATTTTTTGCTATATGTACCTGAATTTAATGTTTTATGTTTTTAATAAATTGATTGATTTGAAATACCTTTGCCTACTGTACATTTTTTGACAACATACTGTAGACAATAGTTATGTGGTGACTGCATTCATTTCAGATGTACAGTTTCCCCCAAAGAATTTCAAGTGAAACAAATGTATTTGTGTTTGATCAGGACCAGGGTTCTTCTTCTTGCTTTACGGTGGATTGCAAACTAATACATGCATTTCCACCATGACAATGATTAACAAGGAGTTTTGCAGTGCTGTTGTAGATTAATATTGTGCTAAGTAAGGGAAAGCGGTACAGGGACAGCACTAAGGGACAAATATTTTGCCAGTGAGTCATTGGCAGCCTGCTGGGGGCCCTTAGGTTAGATGTAAATGCGTAAAGGGCCAGTGCAGGCTTGTTTGCATGGTAGGTATGTTTCGAAAATTTTAAGCACTTTGTTCCTGATGTTCTTGGTCCAGTATTGTCTTTACTCTTTTTTTACATCTAAAATAAACAGTTTTTGTATTTGATCTCTATTCATCTCATTTGGAGATTATACACATATTTTACTTTAGTAGATCATGCTTTTTTCTCACTTATTTATTTCCTGCCCCCTCTTCATTTACACATCACCTTAAGATAACTTGCAATACTCAGAATAACCTTTTGTTGTATTAATGAGTCACAACGTGTGCAAATTAACAAAAGATTAAGTTCAAAGTCTGAGGTAGAAAATATTAACACACCAGTATTTACTTATAAACCTGTTCAACACTTGTTGCCTTTAATTGGTTGATAGATCTATAGAGCATTATTTGTATAGTTTAAAGGTTAAACATAAAAAAAACACTACCCCATCTCCGTAGACATACTAGTGTAGGCATATTAGCTCCAGCTGAGTGAGCTCGTGCTCTCGCTCCCTTGCGAACAGGCAGGACTTAGAGGCAAGAACTCAAATATGAACACTTGAACATTTATTAAAGAAACAAAACAAGGAAATAAAGGGAAACGCGAAGAGCTAAGCAGAGCTCTATGAGCAGACAGGAAACATACTTTAACAACACACGCTAGACTAAAGACAGGGGATCAAATAAATACAAAGACTAATCAAAAGACAAGGGGAAACACCTGGAAACACGGCTGGAAGGGAGTGAACATTGATGAGATGGGCGGGGTCACAAAGAAGGCACAACACAAGGGACAATGAATTGAAAACAAAACACAGAGCACATAGACAAGATAAACACACACAAGATCAGGTGACGGTGCTACAATAGCAAAGTCCACTAAAGGAGGTAGAGCTTTTTCACATTTGGCCCCCAAACTCTGGAAACAGCCTTCCTGATAACGTTCGGGGCTCAGACACACTCTCTCTGTTTAAATCTAGATTAAAGACACATCTTTTTAGCCAAGCATTCGAATAATTCATCCCAACTTTTCCTGCAGTTATATCTGATCAGATGTTCATAATTAATCTCTTAGCTCTGGTTTAACAAATCTTCATTTTCTTAGTTTGAACAGCAGCTACGCTAATTTTGTTTCTATTTGTTCTGTTTCTACCATGGGATTGTCATCCTGTGGTAACTAGGAATTCACAAGCTCCAGTCTGGATCCAGAACACTTAAGAAGAGATGATGCCAACCCCACAGAGGACT
>JAUCNO010001334.1:538384-553038 GCA_032353835.1 Enteromius viviparus | reverse complement strand
CTGCAAGGCCCACCAAATGGCGCTCCAAGGCCCACTAGAGGGCCGCGGCCCACTGGTTGAGAATCACTGATTTAAAGGGTACTGCCATAGAGAAAGATTCTTAGTACAGCAATTCTTCTGACTGTTGCAATCACACAACAATGTATAACTGCTTCACATAACTTTTAATTTTACACAATAATTGTGCTTGTGTTGCACGTATGATGTCCATTTAAGGTACATCGATATTGCACATCTTTCACGTGCCATTTTGGGCTTTTCCATAATCTTTTCATAATGTAAAAAATTTGGCTTTGTGAAATGTGAAGTCATTGTTAAACTATCAAACTGCTACAAATGTAACACTTTTGACATTTTACATGACCATCGGATTCCGGTTCAGTTTAGATCACAGATGATTTATACCTGCCATTCTCTTTCTGTATCGCAGCGATCGTGGAGGGCGACAGCTTCGAGGAGGTTTATCATAAGGTGAAAACTGTGATCGAGGAGCAGTCAGGGCCTTATATCTGGATTCCCACCAGGGAGCGTCTGTGAGAATCCACCCAGAGCCAAACCACCTCGCCCAGTCACCATTTGGCCTGCCTGCCCTGACCTGTGGAGCTCAGACTCGTAGAGCTCGCGAGAAACAGACAGAGAGAGAGAGGGAGAGATGGAGAGAATGAAAGCGAGGGAGAGAAGTCACAGAGACACCAGGAAATGATGGAGTGGAACAGCACAGGAGCTGGCCACACCGCATCTGCCTCTCTTTTCCTCCTTTTCCTAGCTTTGTAACTTCCTTTTTCTGCTTTTAACTTCCTTTCTCTGCCTTTCTCTCAGTCCTTCTCTGTTTCTTTCTGGCTTTCTCTCTGAATAACGTCCTTTCACACAGGACTGTTGAGCTGTTTTTACTCTGTCACGAACTGGGATGCTACAAAGAAATTTTGTATATTGTCAGATTCCCTCTCGCTCTCTCTGAACAAGACAGGAAGTGGAGAGAGATGAGCGACCGCCTTGGCTTTTACTGGAATGAGACGTTCAAGAGCTGTTCCTGATTAAAGGAGCTCGTTTTACAGTACTAAAGGAGAATTGAACTGAAAGTATATTTATCGGTATCAATAATGCGCTGAAATCTTCAATATCAAAGATATTACGACTACTCAGAGACTGACGTTCACCCACAGTTATCAGCATCAAGGGCGTTTAATTCCTTTTAGAAATTTGAAGTGCTTGACGAGTGCTTCCTGAAATGCAGGAAGTACCGAGCTGGTGCAACTAAAACCTTTGCCTCAGTCCTTCGAATGTTCCCCTTAAATAGTTTGCAGCTAGTTCATCACATTGAATGGATAATGAGGAAGGAAAACGGGAAGACGCAGACTGTGGCTTTCATTCTGCACATCACAGAAAACCACACGGTTCATATTCCGGGGGCTGTTTTCTTTGATTTTTTTTTGCGCTTACATGTAAACATGCACATTTAGACATACGCCAACATAGATTTTGTAATGTTTGCCTTCTTCTATCTGGATCTTCTTGCAACAGCCAGATTGATGTTTTTCTTTGAGCTGATATTTATTTGCTCGGTTGGATTATTTCCCTGAGCGCTACAGCTCTCAAACACAATGACTCCAGGCTGCTCTATAATGTGCAATATCGGGCTCTTCCATAATCTTCTCATAATGTAACAAATTTAAGCCATGCTTAGATCTTGAAGTCATCGGTAAATTATCAAATGTTAAAGTTTCGGCATTTTTTTTTTTAACAGGATTTTTCGTTAAGTTTAGAACACACTCTCGTGCTGAGTGGCTACGTTCACACAACAATCCAAAAATCCAGTTCATTATATAATTATTTATTTAAATGAATTTGTAAACAAATATTATAAATGACATATTCATTAATTATATTGGGATATTTAATTATTTCTTTATTAATTGATCTATTATTTATTTAACACCTTGCCTTCCTTCATGCCAGTGGTTGTTTTCACTGTTCTCTGTCTTTTTCACAGCAAAGGTAAACCAAGCATCATATGACAAGTAGTAGCTTATTTTAATTAAATATAACTTCAAAATTATTTAAATCTCAAATATATCATTGTAGAATAGTAGATGTTTTGTTTGTGGCCCTCTTTTTGGAGAATGCTTTTCTCATATAAGCTCAGGATAGTTGTTGGTGAAGGCATTGGGACAGTGTACATCAGAAAATACAACACAATGTCATGGCAATTTGCAACTACTTTATGTTTTGGCCAACCGGTGGCTAAATCGTATGAATTTGTACCAACCCATTCATAAGGTTTTCCCAAAAAATTTATTAATCATTAATTAATGAGTAATTACACTTATTAATTACTCACCCTCATGCCATTCCAAACCCTTAAGATTTTCGTTTATGTTCAGAACACAAATTAAGATATTTATGATGAATTCTGAGAGCTTTCCGACTTCTGCATTGACAGCAATGTTCCCAGGTGCAGAAATGTAACAGGGAAAACAGTCCATTTGACATTAATGGTTCAGTCGTAATTTTATGAAGAAATTAAAATACTTTTTGTGCTCAAAGAATAAAATAATACCATAATTTATTCATTTATAATTAATGAATAATATGATAATAATATAATTAAAATGAGGGTGAGTAATTAATTTTTTTTCTTTATGTTTAGGGGTGAAGCTTTATGCTTTTTTAAAAGAAAATAAAAGAACTTACATTTTAGTACAATCGTATGAATTCATACAAAATTGCCACCTTGTAAACTTGTAACTGTTATGTTTTATCAAAAGATGGGGTTGAAAAATGGGCAACGTCAGGTCATTTTTCTATGACTCCAAAGTGAATAGTCACATGGCGTTTACGGCTTTCAAAAAAAAAAAAAACATAGTTAAGAGTTGAATTCAATGTGTTTTTTCGTTTGCCCTATTCAGCTACAATGCGAACGTAGCCTTACTGGCCTTTCATTCAGCCCATCTCTAAACTGTCTGGACACACACACACACACACACAAATACTATCAGGAAAATGGTGTATTGTACAAAGTTTTTTATGCTGTGTATCAGATTATAATTAACTCTTGTAATCAGACCAACGAGGCTACTTTGATGCATCTCAATGGCCAGACAGCGGCCATCATCACACCAGTTAATTGGTGGGTCGATGATGCTGCCGTCACTGAAGTGAAAAGGATCAGGTCTTAATGATGCTGGAGTTTTATTAGAATACGATCGTGGGTTCATTATGTTTGATGAGATCAATTAATGGCTGTAATGCCAGAAAATAATCAGCTTAGCTTAACAAGTTTAACAATCCAAGCCTGTCTCCAACTAATTACCCTTCTCAGAGCGAAACACTCATTTGTAAACAATTTTACCCATAATTCTGTGAGGGTTGACAAAGCGCCCACTTCAACCCTGGCCGACATGAGAATGGCAGAATGATAAATTGGCTTTTTTTCCCTTTTGTGCCGTGACAGCGATGCGGTAAAAATCGATACGGTGCTTTGAGCTCAGAGGGCGTCATATTCAAGGTCTAAAGTAAGGATGAAAACGATGGTTTGTCCAGAACGTGATCCAGGGCTTTGCATTTGATTTAGTGAGATTTCCTGTAAATCAATGCCACGAGCATTACTATGGTGATTTATGGAAACAGACTTTGATTGAGACTATTGTGGTCGAAAAAACTGGCACTGTTTGTGAAGAAAAAAAAAGGGTCTAGTAAGAAGATGAAGTGAAACACATTTGCACTTATTAAAGGGAAGATTTGATCGGAAGTGATGAATAACAGATGGTTTCTGGTAGAAAGCGGAGGAATACAGAGCGGTCTGGTGGCTTGTTTACTTTCACTTATTTTCTTTTGACCTTTTTTGCGTTTGAATTTCGATATTTAAGTGTGTTTGGAGTGCAGTGACAGTTCTTTTCTTGCCGTTATTTTTATTTCTAGATTTTATATAATTATTTAATTGTTTACTGCTTTGTTTACATCGGGGTTTTGTGTGAAGACTGAGACGCTTTTGCTGTGGTTTCCAAAGTGGAGCTGCACACAATCCAATGTGAAAACTGAAACTTAAAATTAAACTTTACTGTGAAATTAATAATAATAGAAAAAAGAAAAAAAACTAAACTTGCACGCATTACACATACTGATACTTAGTAACTGAAACATAGCCCATAAATAAATTTCCCAAATCATATTATTGGCCACATGAGAAATAAAAATAATAATAATGTATATTATGAGTTTGTATGAGCTGCACAAATGTGTGCACACACACACAATATATTACCAAGAGAAATATATGACTTCACTCTTACTAGAATGATTTATGAGTTGAATTTATTTATTTATTTGAAAGAATCAAATGTATTTTACCGATTTGTATTTGCCATATAACATATTCTAATTATCCTGAAGAGATTGAACATATTGCTTTTATTTTAAAAAAAGAATAATTATGAAAATACAACAATGCCATCTGATGCAAAGTATATTTAAATGATTTATCTTAAAAGAGAGATTTACCAATGACAGTATCGGATTATACAAATGTTTAATTTCAGTGAGATGCTTGTTGTAAATTAGCTACAAAATAATAAAACTAATTATGTTAACGTGTGTTCTGTTGAAGCTTTTGTTACGGTGTGAATGGGTAATGACACTGTGGCTGTTATATTAATTGCATATAATATGCAGATTTAGAGAAATATAGCATTACACTTGCTCTCCAAAGGATCCTCTGCAGTGAATGGGTGCCGTCAGAACGAGAGTCCAAGCAACTGATAAAAGTAGTCCACACCACTCCAGTTCATTTATTATTAAAAATTATACGTTTATACGAAACAAGATGCTTTAACTTAAAACTGTTGTTTCCAGCTAAAATATAAGTCCTTTGTCCATAATATTGCCTCCTTCAGTGAAAAAGCCATCTCTTCTGAACCAAGAGAGAAACTGATGTGTTTTTTTATCAGCAGTTTAGACTCTCATTCTGACGGCACCCATGCAATGCTACATTTCTCCAAATCTGTCCTGATGATGAAGAAACAAGCTCATTTGCAACTAGTACATTTTAAGCACATTTTTATTTCTGGCTGAACAATTGAACATCATTCATTTATTATGATAGAAATACATACATTTTTGAAACGTAATAAACCAATTAAGAAAAGGTTTGCAACTCATTCTGGATTCATCATTCATCTATTACAATGAAAATGGAAGCAATTTGGAGAAGTACTCTGACCATGTATCATAAGGTCACTTTGTTGTACCAGCCAGCAGGGTGAGCTGTCGAGCTATATGTCAACTTCCCTGTACACATTTACTGGCCAGAATTTTCCAGGCCTCTTCTAAAACTAACTCATCTGAATCTGTATTTATTTGACACTCATTTAATTTTACTTAAAGTCCAAAACACAAAACAGACTATTCTGTGCTTGCTCAGCTATGTTCTACTTGAATGTGTATATATTCTGTCTTTCCATCAACTAAGGGGGTTGCACCCTCTTCCTGTGAGGAAGTCGAACAACAAAGATGCTTCCTTACCGCCCTGATATACAGTAACCTGTGTGAGAGTGTTTTTCATGGCTGCTGCTAACCTTCATGGCACAACAAATGAATTATCAGCCGAAATGTGGCTTTCTACCTATCAGTGCGGTCAAACAGAATTAGCCGCACTGATAATCAGCAAAACAGAAATTTTGTGGTTTATGCATATCATCACTATTTAAATCAAGCAGACGTCTCAAGATGGGGGGTGTGCAGTAGTACAGTATAGGTGAAATTAAATCATATGGTGAGATTAAAGTGTGAAGGACGGATTGGACGTGTGTGTGTGTGTTGAGTCTCACCTGAGGGAAGCATTCAGACTGTCAATTGCTTTATTTATCAGCTATGGCTGTCAGAAAGCATTCAGTCATGCCTCTCAAACTAAATGTGAATGGAAAAGAGAGAGAGATGACTAGAGTATAAAAAAGAGAAAGACTGGAAAAGGGGTCAAGGAGAAACATAAAGAGTGAGGAACGTTAAATGGTGCTTTCTAGCAAACTTGTGCAGGGATATGAAAGATTACCCAGACTGTGGATTGATCTTCATCATGACAATTAAGTAAATAATTACACAAAAGGGGTAGTTTGCTTAGAATTTTTTTTTTTTTTACCTTCGTCTTATTCCAAAACTGCATTACTTTTCTGGCTTCAGTGGAACATAAAACATGTTGGGCAGAGCGGTATGGACTGACAGCCTCATTCTTCATTACCTTTCATAACATTATTTTTTCCATATAACGAAAGCGAGCAGAGAACGAGGCTGTCATGCTTCCTAATATCTCCTTTTGTGTTCCACAGAAGAAAGATATATGGGTTTGGAAGAACATGACGGCGAGTGAATGATTCTTCTAAATCAAATTTTCATTTTTGGGAGTTCCATTTCTCGGAGATACAAAGAACTGAAGAAATGAACATTTAAAATGAATCTTACACAAGCATAAAAGTAGAACAGTAAAACGAGAGATGGTAGGCTAAGCAAATGGCTTTATCATAAATACAAACAAAATATGGTTTCTACATTTTCATTATTATTGTTAATGTTGTTACTGATTTATTATTAATTTAGACTATACTAAAACTACTGAAGAAAAAATTAATGGTAAAAGGAAAAGTTAAAAAATCCCATCTTCCAAAATATGTGTTTACATACACCTAAAACTGTCGGGACTGATTTGGCGGGGAAAATATCCAAAAGTAGGCCTACCTCTGGTTGTTGGTAGATTGAAGCTGAAAGTTTGTTGTTAAAACGAACGAGAAAATTTCGTCATGGATAATTCAAAACTCATTTGATTTATCACTGTATAACAAAGAACCGGTTATTTATGTGCCCATCCGCCGAGATAAGATATGTTTGCGTACGTACACCGATAACCTTTAACCACATTCATCCGCGTAGAGACGAAGCACAGCCAGAACAATGTTCTTCCTCACGAATCACGCCGTTTCTACCACTAGAGGGCTAAAGTTAGCGTAGCTTTAACTAAAAACGCCTCAAAGAACACCATCACATCAAAAAGCCCTATGTAAGGTGTTGCACATAAATTATACATTAATTTGGATTACATACAGTTTTAAACTATTTAGGCCTAAGTGTGTGGGTTGGGGTTAGTGTAACACACATGATTTAAACATTTCCATACACAAACAACTTATAGTAGAACCTAAACATGTTACTAGTTTTCATAATGTATAAATGTTAAAAAAATAAATAAAAATAATAGCTTTCATTGATATTGCTGAACATTTTTTCAAAAATGTCTAAGTATGTCAAAGTACCCCAACTATGGGGCATGTAAGAAGAAATATACACTGTAATAAAACGAAACCATATTTGTATTACACGAGTGTGAAATTAATTTGAGTTACACAAACTGAGAAAGTTAAATGTTGTGCCCCGCTCTCCACTATATTTAAATATGGTCATATTTAAATAGTATTTTATATTTAAACGAAATAAGTAAGGGTTAGATTTCTGTAAACAGAATAGGTTAAAAATACAAAATAACCAGGTTTTAATTAATGTCTTGTCTCATATAGGCTATTTGATGCAAATTAATATTTCTTCTTCCTGAGCTAGACATATCTGAACAATATTCATATCTTAATTTAATAACCTTAACAAAACGTTCATGCACAGGAATAAATACATCAAGAAAAAGTTTTTTATAATATTTGTCGCAATATACAATGGCATTATTATTTTTTTTGCATAACTGGCAGACTTGGCATGCAGTATTGGGAAAAAATGATAGTCTCACCCTAGCTTATAATTAATTCCTAATGGTGTTTGAGGTGGAGGGGAACCTTCCCACACACATTCTCACAAACACGGTTTCCAGTGCCTTCTGATTGGGTCATCTGCCCATTGTTTGAAACAGGAAATAGGTCATGCGGTGTGAACAGTAGGGGGTGGACGGTGGTAAACGTGTGTGGGAAGGAGCTGCTCCATTGCCCTTTCTCTAGATGGTGTCACAATTCAGCTTGTAAAAATGGTTCTTCAATGGTTCCTTGCACTTCTAGAACCATTATCTATTATCAAGAACCAGTCTGAGTTGGCTATTAATTTCTTTACAGATTAAAAGTTTAGAAATGTCTAATTTTTCTATACATTATTTAACTTTTCTGTTCTATTCTTTCCTGCAGCCATCAATTTGAGAACTATAACCAGCATAACTATTAATATTTCTCAGGTTTCAGGTTGTTCTTTCTGCTCTTGAGGTGTTTGTAGTCAGAATGGGGTCAGTCTAACAGAGCAGCAGTGTGTTCTGGGTAATCCTGCAGGGAGAGTGAAACCCACACAGACTTTTCTTTCGGTATGCCATCAAACAGGTATGATACTGATACCTGTCACCAGATCAGGTTGAAACGAAGCTTTTGAGAATGTGTATGTGTATGTGTATGTGTGTGTGTGTTTGTCCCACAGACACACAGAAAATTCCCCTCACTACACCTCTCCATCCTGGCTGGTCACCATGGCAACAGAGCATTTTCATGTGTCGTCTCCATTCTAACGTCCCTAATTAAAATGGGTCTGGTTGGGTGTAAGCCGGCGTGTACATTTTGCGCAGACATGCATGCCTGTGTATGCAGATGTTTAAAGGCCACTAAGGAAATGTGTATGTAGCAGGTTTGCTGCAGTAAGACTGCAAACAGACAGAAACATTTACATAACATTCTTGAGGCGATTACTCCCTCTGGCACAGAACACCAACAACACCTAAAGTGTGTGCAATCCATCAATTAAAAACAAATAATAAAAAGATGAACTAATTGCCAAGATTTATTTAAGTAATCACAATTTTTTTTGTTTTTGGTAAATGTATAGACCCTTTCCCACCAAAAAGTAA
Source organism: Enteromius viviparus (assembly GCA_032353835.1). Classification (NCBI taxonomy): domain Eukaryota; kingdom Metazoa; phylum Chordata; class Actinopteri; order Cypriniformes; family Cyprinidae; genus Enteromius; species Enteromius viviparus. Next base: position 544,172 of record JAUCNO010001334.1, on the reverse strand, counting down.
AATGAATAAGACGGAAAATATTTTACATTTAAAAAGCTCAAACAAAACCTTCAAGCTCTGCTGCCATTCTAGATTGCATGAAGAATAAGATTCAAGAGAAGAAAGTTTCCCTTTTCAACTCAAACAGACACAGACACACACACCAATGTTGTTTATCTAGTCAATTTTGATGATTGTTGGATCATTGAAGATAACAGCAAATACACTATTTTATAAAACTGGATTACATCAAGGATTTTTGTGTTAACATTTAAATATTGCAGGTTTGTGTCTTATTTTTTTTAATTAAAAATGAATTCACTGTAAAATATTTCTGTAGAAATTACAGTATTACTCGCAGCTGTTTGCCAGTAATTTACCGTAGATTTAAATGTACGTTCTTAGTATGTTATTACTAGCGACACTTTATTCAAAGGTAAATGAACATTAAACATTAACAAATCTTTATCTTTACAGGACAAATTAAATAAAATAACAGCCTCATGCAAATCATTTCTGGGAACCAATATCAGAAGAAAACAGAAAAAGGTTGATGAGGATTTGTATGAGTTTGTTTTAATAGTTTTATTCTGTAAGGATAAAAGACTCTTTTTTATTGTTCATTTATATTTAAACAAACTGTTGCCAATAAATTTGATACATATAAATCTACGGTAAGTTTCTGGCAAACCAGCTGCATAACTACAGCATAATTTTTTTTTACAGTTTACTTGAAAAACGTAATCTGAATACTTTACTCGTAGTACTTGTAATGAGTTACCCCCAACGCTATTAAAAAATAATTTGAACTTAATGGGAAATATTGGGAATACTTTTGTTAGCTGGGTTTATGTCATATCCTAATAAAACAACTTTGTTGCATGCATTTACCTGAGCATAATTAATCAAGTAGGTGTAATGCAGCAAAAACACAATAAAGCTCATTTTGTAACCAATTTCTGTTGTTTTCTACGGGTTGTAGTTTTGCTGATCCCAGTGTTAAACCCCCTAATATTTAATCATAACAATCCTAAGAGAAAACCTAGATACGCTTTGGATAAAAGATAATTAAGTCATTCACTTGACTTATTATTGAAGCAATTACTCAGGAGAAATCAAGGCCACATTGCTGATAGTTCAAGGTTTGCGCAAAATGGGGTTAATGCATATGTTGTCATTAACATCAATATGTGGCATTTGATATCAAACCAGGCACAATGCGTCTTGACAACACAGCTGGCAATGGTATTTAAAAAAATCATTTTAAAATGCAATTTTGGAATTTATAGAAATCAAAAGTGTATCCAGTATAGTTTCTAATAGCATTAGTACTGTTCTTTTTAGTTTGAGTACTCTTGCAGTCTTAAGTAGGCTACAAACTCTGGATTTTCTTGGTCGTCAAGTCTTTCCTTGTGTATGCCTTCCTGATATTTATGTTTGTTTGTGTCTTAGTAGCAAGTAAACTGATAATCCTGGCATTTACAGTCATGGGTATCATGTTGTTATTCTATATTTTAAAAGCCTGGAGATCATATTGATTTTTAGGGTGTGATCAGTGCAAACAGGAGTAACTACTCATTTCACTTGAACTGTAGATAAGAAAGATGGTGATTATAAGTGCAATATTAAAATGATGTATAGGTCTTACAATAGCACATTCTTTCTTATAGGCGAAAGACAGTATGGGTCACTCCTGGCCCATGTGAAGAAAACTATAACAATGCAGCTTTCTTTCGGTCTCACACACACTGTCGTTGAACTCGTCCATTCACGCTTTTCTCTCACACCTCTCTCCCTGTGACTCCCAGGTCTTCACACCGGGTTTCTCCTCAGACACGTTTGTCATTATCCCACTCTTCACACTTACTGGAATCCAGCACACACTCCAGGCAGACGGAGAAACTTCCATTGAGAATTCACCGGTAGCTGACCGCAGACTGATACTACAATGATCATTATCATCAGCGGTGTTAGCATTGACACAAAAGTCAATGTAAAACAAATGCGTGTGCTGCCAATAGAAATGGATGGCAGCAAAAATAGGAATTCAGATTTGTAGCAAATTCATATGAATTTGTAAGCATTTGTAGGTTTTTGTACAATGATATGGAATAAAACATACTAATAATTAAACATGTAATATGCTTATGCTGAAAACAGCAGCTAAAATTGAACTGGCAATGGCAAAAACATAATGTGCATCTCTTATACATGCATTTGTGTGTGTGTGTATTTGTGGAATTAGGTTTAGATTCACAGCTGAATAGTGTCTAGACCCATTTACTCAAGAAAATTGTGATTATAAATTGTTTTTGAAGAAGGACAAGAAAGCTCAGACATCGAGTTCCAATCATACTGAGACACTTCTGCTACTTTGTCACCCATAAGCAGCTTATACAGGAGATCTGTGACTGTAGCCACATTAGACGTGTCTGTGTGCATTCTGTGATTAATGCTGTTACTGTGCTTTTAACTATTTATTTGAACCAGGATACTGAACATTTTAAATAAAACTACTTAACGTTGGATACAGACAATACTACATCTATTATATCCAGCCTCATACTGTATGTACTGGCTGATCTTTCAAAAATGTCTTTCAAATTTAAGAGTAGTGAGCTATCCTCACACTTCATCATATCGTCCTCATGCATTTAACAACTTGTTAAACACAAAATAAAACATGTCACGGCATGATTTCGCTTCCTTTTCCAGTGGCTCTTCCCTCAAAGGTCCTCACACTTTCTCCCTCCAAGCTTTTCAAGTCTCACACTTTTCCTACATGGCCTTCCTGCAGCAGCTAATGGTTTACAGCGAGAAGACAAGTGCTTGAATTAGCATGACAAGAACCTGAGTGAATGTGCAATCCTTGGGCCAAATAACACGCCAATCCACATAGGTGCGATGAAGAGGGCTCCAGAGATACATTAGCATCGGAATTAAAGGGGGGAAAAGCTCCCAGTGTGTGCTTTCAACTTACTTTTTAAGGAAAAAAGGTTGTGACAGCTTATTTGAAGCGGTTTTGCTCTAAAGTCAGTGGCTGCTGCGGTCTGGGTTTTCAACAGAAAGAGCTGATCTAAGCGCTGATAAGACTTGTTTACAAAAAGTTTACTGTGGTGGTACCATGGATGGTATGACAGTCTGATATAGCCTACCCACAACGACACTAAATCATTATCACTAACCTAACAAGTGAGGAACAAAAGACAATAAACAGGAAAAGCAGATAAAGACGTTTTAGAGATATGAATTTATAATTTGAGTTTAAATTTAAACATTGGCCTTTTCCTAACAAAGCTAACCAGGGTTGCTGGAATAACATTTTGTCACAAAAGTCAGTTTAAATGTTTGAATTACTTGCAGGCAGAGCTAATTACCTCAAGATGAACTAGTGTTCGACTTTACACAACTTGCAAACAACGACCTAACTATCATCGTTAACGCATCTATTTTTCGTCAATACTGGCTTTTTCGACCGGCGTGGTGAACTGGTCTATAGTGGAGGGGGTGCTCGTGTAGGAGGTGCTTTGAGAGGAGGAGACTGCTCCTCGGTCGCATTGACCACCTCACATCTACTGCGAGCGGCTGAAGACTCAAGGGCTCGCACCAACTTCTAGGATTTGCCGAGATTTTTTCCCCCATCTCAAACGCGCATGTTTTGTTATTCTCTTGACGAATTCACCCCGCGGTTTGCCTGCATTCGCCATTGGATAAACAGCACGATGCTCGCTCGCCTACTTAGCTTATGATCGCATTCAAGCATCGCTTTTATTTCGCAGGATATTCATGTTTTTAAAGATACAAAGGATCCTCTGACGGAAAACAGAATTCTGGCGCTGGATGAGGACGTCGATGCGATTAGAGCCAGAGCGGAACACGAACATTTCTTTACGCACTGTCAGTAAAAGAAGTGGCCTGACGGATGTTTTATTAGGTGGATTTTAAAAAGCCACCCAACACAGAGTGGAAAATTAGGACAAGTCGACCTACACCCCTCACAAAGGGGTTCCACGCAGCCGAGCACACGGCATGTTGTTGCTCCGTATGTTTTTGGCAAAACTGGCACATGTCTGCGTGTAGATGAAGAGGTCGTTTAGGAGATTTTCTTGGGTTTTGCGTTTTTTAATGACATGGACAGCATTTTTTTCATTCGAGCGGCATATAAAGTTACGCGTGGTTTTTAAATCTCCATCTTTTATCTAAGTCTCTAGCCTATTTCTATAACAAACTTAACTGGTACATTATTCGATTTAGTTCTTCTCGTCTGAAGTGAAGTTTCTCTCTCATGACTTGGTGGTTTTTCTCTGTGCTGTGACGACTCCCACCGTGCGATCGTTCGTTCCTGATGGGTACAAGACCCAGCTGACGATTCTTAAACCTTTGCACTGTTTGCCATCTTTGTAAACATTCGCAAGTAAATCACTCGTGATTCTACGATGGAGCTCTTCTCAAGGAATGTGGCCGCGCTCTGGATTATTCTGCTGGAGTTCCTGTTCAGATCAGTGGCTGAAGAAGGTAACTCAATCATTTTATTAAACGCAAGTACCTGTTGACTCCTTACAGAGGAAGATGTATGGTTACATTCAAAAGTGTCATAATATGGTGTGCTGACACATGCAAAACAGAAGCAGCGATATTATATTCTCTATGCTATGTTTTGACTAGTTATTCTTCCGTTTTTTAAAAATACGAGGCCCTTACTGAGAAAGCATTCATAAATCATTCCCTGGCTAGTTAGCAGTACTCTGGGTTGTGTCTAGTAAAGACTGAATTTGTGGTCTGGTCTATTACTTTGTGACCAGAGGCACTTTGAGATTGGGGGCTTGTAAAAGCTCCTGTTTATTGTACTTGGCGTAATTGTTTAGCTTTATCGATGCAAAGAACAATTGAGTAGACTGGATTTGTTTAATTGTTTTTTCCTAAACTCATCCAAACGGAAAGGGCGGGGATGTTGCTTTAAAAGTAATAATTATCTCCTTGAAAATGGGGATTTAAAGTAGAGATTTTTAAAAGTGCACTTATAATGGTTGCTACGCCCCTGCTTTCACGTCAGTTGCTTTCAGAGTTTAAAGTGCCCTTTAATAATCAATATAATTACTATGCTCCTGTAATCACTATAGACTATGTACTTAATAACATTGATTTCATTCTTTAGCCATTTCTTTGTCTTCTTTCCTTTCTGAAAATCGCCTTTGGGTGGATCAAACAGAGGCACAATAAGTGCATCTCAAGTAACACGCAAATGTTAAATTACAAAGAGGATGAGCGATATATGGATGTCTTGGGTCGATAGAAATTTGAGTCCTGTATTGCCAGGGGACATTCCGTCCAGTAACCTCAATAAGTAGTCATTTTGATCAATAGAATGATTAATGGCTGCTCACGGAGGTTTCAGTCTGCAGTCAGTGGCAAACACTGAGAGATACGGTTCTAGATTTGGCTAAAGGTGACTACGTACCTGTTGAAAGTCTATCAGTTTGCCGCAGGCTGCTTAATCGATGGCGAGCGGACGGTTCGGATTAGTTCCGCATTACATGGCGCGGTGCACACACCTGCTCCCCGCTTGCAGAAATCAATTAACCGACCTGTGTGACAGACACACGCAGGTGATGCTCCTCCAACAGCAACACTGGGTCCAATTAATGAGTTATTGACGCATTTCTGTCGCGGTAATTAGCTGATGAGTGTCAGAAATCCCGTAGTTTGCGCTCTCAAGTGAGAAGGCAATAAAGCGTTTAATCCGGAACGGCGAGGCTGCCTCTGTAGAAAAGATCTATTTATGTTATTTAATGTAAAACTTTATATAAAT
>JAUCNO010001334.1:487242-525475 GCA_032353835.1 Enteromius viviparus | reverse complement strand
ATTTTTTATTATTTATCAGATAATGGCATTTTTATTTAACAATTTTATTTCAAGCAATACATTTTTCTTTATGGTTTTAGCTTTTAAAATAAAAAATATGCAGGATTTCTCCAATCACTTAGTCCACTTAAACCCCGCCTCTTTCTTACAACCAAATGCAAGCCAACAAGACAGAAATAAGTCCCAGCCCTAATTTTTCTCCGATGTACATTACAATAACAAAAGAAAAAACAAAAGTGCTGTTGCTACTTCAGCTTCTTCGCAACTTTAAAGAATTAAAATTCACAAAATTATTCACAAAATCAATTATTTAAAATAGTAATGTCATATAATGGCATACTAAAATCTAAAATCTTAAATTGTTGACTGTTTTATATTAGTATATACTGCACAGTGTGTAATATTCATTCGGAAAATACCTAGTGTTCTCCCTGAAGACATTTGTGCTTAAACAACGTCTTTTTCTTCAAGTCATTGATGCTTTTCTGAGGTATAAACCCGCAGAAAGCTTCCAGTCCCCAAGATAAGTCTCGACCCAGATACATGCAGACAGAAACACATCGATTCCATCTCTGTATGCTAAACTCTAACACTCATGGGAAAAGCACATGCAAAAAAGAGCAATAAAGGTGTTCCTCCTTAGAGACAAGTATAAGAAAGGAGATTGAACAAATAACGGCAGGAGAGAGAGAGAAATATATTCTGTGGTAGTATTTTTAGATCAAAGGATCTTTGTGATTGGAGCCGGTTTGAACCGAGTAGTGGCTTCGGGTGGTCACATGACCAGCGCAGCTCCCATAGCAAGAACCCCAGGGCCAGATATGTGCGCGGAAGTCTGGAGGGGGTGACTGAATGAATGCCTGATTAAAACCCATCACCACCATCAATAAGTAATGACCAACAGCCAGTTCAAGCAAAAACGCAATCAAGAGCAGAAAGAGAGAGAGTGGAAATGGATGAAAGGAAGGATGTTCCCTGGAAATTAAATGACCATCATTCACCGCTGGGTTGAAACTCTATATAGTGATTTTGTATCGTCGCTGTATATGTCTGTGAGTGTAAAATTAGGCTGTGCCCTTGTTCCCATGTCCGTCGGTTTCCCCCTGGAATACTGCAGCTATGCAAGTCGGAGTGAGAGGGGAAAAACGCCCGTACTTTCTAGATTTGCTTTTGCCAAAGCTTCTGCTGGCCATGATTTGATAACCAAGCCATTAAACCTTAGGGAACTTCTCTTGCCCTCTGTGCGCTCAGAGGAAAAATGTCATTGCTCAGATGCTGCTGTGTCATACCGTGCTGACAAAACAGCAGATCTGCATGAAATGCTTGGCTTTTAATGGTCGCTGCTGCTTTAGTGGACCAGCAAATGCTGTGGTGAAGCTGGCTGAATGAGGTAATCTGATCAAGCCACGCTAGTTAAAAAGCATCATGAGGACTCTATCTAATACTGAATATGACACTACAGTCAAAGCTATAATCCTTTATTTTACATGCTTAAGTATTATACTCAACATCAACTCGACTTCTGCGCTCAACAAGTATATTACAAATACACAAAATACAATTAAAACATTTCTTTTTCACAACATGCAAAATTGTGATCTCATTTTTGGATTTATTTATCAATGTTTTTATTGTGTGTTTGACAGAGGTCCTGATGAATACAAAGACAGAGACATCAGATCTGAAGTGGACGACCTACGCACGCTCTAAACCTGAGGTGAGACGTGCAGCTCCAGCGTTTGACCCTGCATACAGAACAAAAGCTCAGTTCAGGCTGCATATGATCTCAGCTGATCTCCACTAACTGGTCTGTATTCGTGTGTCTCTTCTGTGTGCAGTGGGAGGAGGTCAGCGGTCTAGATGAGGAGAACAACAGCGTAAGGACCTATCAGATCTGCCAGGCCGACGGCTCGTCCAGTCACTGGCTGCGCAGTAAGCTCATCGAGCGGCGAGGTGCATCCCAGGTATACGTGGAGCTGCTCTTTACCATGATTGAATGCTCATCGCGGAGCACGCACCACCGATCCTGTAAAGAGACCTTCAACCTTTACTACTACCAGAGCGACACAGATGACGCAACAGCAACCCACCCAGCGTGGATGGAGAACCCTTATACCAAGGTGCGCACATGCACTCAAATACACATGGAAAATTGCAGAAATAAGGCTAATAATGTTGATGAAAGAAAAATTTGCTAGATTTCAATTTAGTCTCGAACATTGAAGTGTAGTACATTTATAATATTCACTTTAAATACAATATCAATTAAAAGTACAATCGACCTTAAATGTTCTCTTGCATTTTCTTCAACCCGTTATGAATAGTATGTATATTAGATACATATACGAGATCAAGAAATTCTCATAAAAAAAAATTTATGAAAAATCTCTGTTTCTATTAGGTGGACACAGTGGCCGCGGACTTCCTGCTGCGCAAAGGTGGAGAGAAGAAGTTTAATGTCAAAACACTGCGTTTGGGCCCTTTGACCAAACGGGGATTCTACTTGGCGTTCCAGGCCCAGGGCGCATGCATGGCTCTTTTATCCGTGCGCGTTTTCTTTAAGAAGTGTCCGGCTCTCACACGCTCACTATCTGTCTTCCCGGAGACAGTTCCACGCTCGCTAGTCCAGGAGGCAGTGGGCCAGTGCGTGGTCAACGCAGCGCAGCCTGGACCCAATCCCAGACCGCCCAAGATGTTCTGTGGAGAAGATGGACAGTGGGTGGACCAGCCCACCACCACCTGCACTTGCCTGCCGGGCTTCGAGGCCAGCCACGGAGAGCTGGAGTGTAGAGGTGAGTGAGAATAGAATGGGCTTCTCTGAAGCTAATTGGAACTCTCTATGATGGCAATGAGCTGGAGCCAAAAATTCTTTGATGTATCTAACAGCGCTATTTAAATATCACAGAACATAATGCACTCATTATATCAGATTCTGATGCGATTAATATATTATGCGTCTATAATATGACATAAATTTTATTCTCTGAACTAGCTTGGAAAAGCATTTTAAACAAAAAATTTTGTATTGTATTATATTATCTCCATTTAAAATAACCGTTTTTATGTATATATTTTTCACATGTAATTTTAAGTCAAAGCTGAATTTCGAGCATCATTACTCTTGTCTTCAGAAATTATTTTAAGATGCAGATTTTCTGCTTGAGAAACATTTAATATTATTGCCTCTATATTATAATATTTAAAACACTTGCGCTGCTTAATTTTTTGAAACAAATTATGTATTTTTCAGGATTTTTGATGAATAGAAATGTTTTAATTAAAATGAAAAAACAGCATTTGAAATTCTAAATATTAAACATTACAAATACCTATTACCCGCCAAAAGAATATATATATATATATATATATATATATATATATATATATATATTAGTTCATGTAAGGGTTTTAAATAGGGCTGGGTACCGAAACTCAGTACTTAATGGTTACCACTGCTAAATTATAAAAGCTGTGACGTTAGCGGTTTTGCGATTGGTAAAATATATTTCATATTTATTGCTAAATAATCATTACCTAGCATATTCTTACCTGTTCTAATTTGCGAAAGACACACGAAGGCACACAAAAGACATTTGCCTGAACTCATTATTGGCAATCTCCTGCGCAAAATGTCTGTCTGTCTGGTAATAATTTAATAAACGCACATTTTGGTTACATTAGAAATAGTCATATAAGTTAGTTTTAAACACTAAAAATGCCTTTATAGTACTGCTTTTACAAACAGATGGATAACAATAAACTATGCTTTTTAAGAAATAAAGCAGAGATAATAGAAAACAATAAGTGTTGTTAATTCTGTTCTCAATTATTTGTTTTATTATTATACACAACAAAAAGTACCAATAAAGGTACCGTTAAAGTATCGGATCAATAAGTGGTTTCGATACCCATCCCTAGTTTTAAAATTCACTGCTTAGTTTAAGTTTGTTCCATAGAAAATAGAAGGTCAGGTTGAACGCATTGCATGGATAGAGTATCAAACACAGTGTGCACTGGTTCAATGATACACATTTTGACAAATGTAGCTGGTCAGCTGGGGTTTCCATGCATACAAAACAGGTTCTTACTGTGCCCAGTAGCAGAAAGCAAACCATTCAGAATATAAACTTACATCTTTAAACATACTATCACAAATATATGAACCTGAGAGACTGTCGAGTGTTTTGCACACCGACATACACACACACACACACACACACACTATTCTACCTTAAGGTTTAGGATGTTTATACTGACAGCAGCTGCAACTTCTACACTGATAAGAGTCTAGAGAGACAGTAAAGGACAGATGGGACTGAATTAGACAAAAGACTGTGACACTTGAGAAGGAGGGAAAACATTGACCGAATGCAAGGCAGAGCAAGAGAGGAGGGATGAAGGTCTCACAGAAAAGCCCTTCAGACTTGAGGAAAGAGACAGGAAGTGGAGACGCTGGCAGTAGAGAGATCAGGAAAGAGGATTATGGTGTATTTCGTCAGTGTCCTATGGCTGGACACATTTTCATTCGCTATTACATTACAGTCCTGTAATGCAGAACTGTGCAGCATATATCAGACACTTTTATCCAAAGCGACTTAAGCTGGTGCACACGGTACACTTCTGGCCACAGTGCTGCCATTTCAGACAAATTGCAAAAAAGCACTTTTTTTTTTTTTTTTTTTTCAAAGGGCAAAACCACCAGTCTTTGATCGTTTAATGTGACATGCTCACAGATGACAGATTAATTGCCTTTCTGATAAATGTTAGTCTTCAATGTGTCTGATATTTTGGGTCACAAGACCAGTGTGATTGTGCTTGACTGCGATACTGCTTTTATAATGCTGCTACTGCTATCTTTTGATGAATGAATAAGACCACAGCAACACATCTTTGATATACGGTCACTTTAGAAAGTTTGGGACTGCTTTAATTAAAAGATCTAATGTGGTTTTTTAAGTTATTGGAAGGCTGATTTAAAAAAAAAAATGTAAAAATAATATTGTAAAATAATATTACAGTTAAAAATACCCATTTTCTATCATATAAATTTAATATATTTGAAAAAATTATTTATTTCTGTGATCAAAGCTAAATTTTCAGTGTCACATGATTCTTCAGAAATCGTTCTTATATGCCAATTCACTGCTCAAGAAACATGAATTATTAGTATTATTAGTATTATCAATGTTGGAAACAGTAGTACCAAAAGTTTAGAAATTAGAAATATAAATGTCTATTTTAAACATGTCCTTACTTCTTTAATTCATATATATATATATATATATATAAATTCCCCATTTCCCAATTTTTGAAGTAGTGTAAATATATGCTTTTGATTGTGACAGAAAATAATTGTAACTTGTGCCTCAGTTTGTAAAGAAGGCACATTTACATTAATTAATTTACAGTGGAAGCCTAGTAGGTAATTATACAGCTCCGAATAAATATACATAAATTATTAAATGTTCGTTCTTTCAAAAATGGAACTAAAACAAAAACAGGACTAATTGTAATGCGGCTAGGTTCATCATCTTCAAACTGGCAAAACAACTTCATGTCGATAAAACATAAAACTCATTTTTAAGCCCCTAGGCTTGGATTCCATTGTACATTCATGAATACAAACACGTTTTCTTTCATTTTCCTTCATTAGCGACTCAAAACAGATTTTCCATAGTAATCGTCAGCATATGCTGCATGCGTGTGGGTTGACCGGGAATTCATTTAAGTACATGACTGATCTACTTTAATTCATGTAATCGGTATCTCTCAGCAGAGTGGATCAGTCCAAATCCTCCCAGTTTTCATATATGACTTCAGCTCATTTAGAAGTTTTTTGGGTTTTTTTTGCTATGGGTGGGGTGTGTGTGTGTGAGTGTTAAAGGCTGAACTCATCTGTTAAACACTGCAGCTGTGCTTTCTGTGGGTGTGAACCCCTGGAGTTCACACACACACACACTCAATGACTTACTCAGCATTCATCCACTCAAACACACTACATCTGCTGTTCATCCCTTTCTTTCACACACCCACACACACACAAAGGCAGCGCAAAGCCATAATAGTGGCGCCTGCGGGCAGGGATGTGTCCAGTACAAAGGCACTCTAATGACATGACCAATTAGGTATGGGCAGAGAGAAAAAGAGGAAAAAGAAAGACTGAAAAAAGAGAATGCTGCAGTTTATTGGGCAGGTGAAAGGCCAAATGGAGATTGTGTGGTCACAGGGTCACAGGTGAGGGACTGTGAGGAAGTGTGTGTGTGTGTGTGTGGTTGGGTGGGTGTGGTGAACGATACTAATGACTCCAATTAATCACATGCAGATTCACACATGTACAATCTTCTTGTTAATTGTGAAAGTACTGCGGTAAAACCAGTGCTGGTATGGGTTTGGGACTCTTCTGCTTCTTCATTGCATTAAAAATATAGTTATAACAGTAATATTGCAAAATATCTTTGGTATTTAATATAGCTTGAATATAATTTAAAATGTAATTTATTTCTGTGATGTGAAGCTGATACTACTGAACAGTAGTGTATTAGTGATTTTGTTAACAAACCATTATGTATAATACATTCTAAAGGTATTCATAAGGTGTTACAATAAGCAGATAAGTATTATAATGTATTGTATTTGTAGACCATACAGTGCATCATAAGATGATTGCAACACATAATTAATTCCTTAAAACTACTAACATAATGCCTCGTATAAAATTATCATAACTTTTTTCCTAGCTTTATTAAGATGGAATTAGTTTTCTAAATAACATTTTATAAAGTTGGATGCTTGTCAATGTATGCACAGATTTTGATGGGTTCAGACTCTTTGTAGTTGTTACTGTGAAAGGAGTTTCTCTTGTCTAAATCTGGGCAATCATGTGTTCTGAATCTGAGCCTCGTGAAACCCAATTAATTAATTATGTAATTATATAATTATGTGTATAATAAAGGAAAGGAATGAAATACGATAAGGATCGTACCTGGCGCTGCTTGAACCGTTTCAGCGATCACACTCGGTGTATTGATGTCATTTTCTTTTAACGTCAGTGGGACTGTCAGCATTGCTTGCAGGACCACCAACTCAGAAAGTTTGCACACAAAAAAAAGTGGTTCTTCAGGCAGTTAAACAAGAAAATTAGCTTTAGTTATAGTATTCAACGAAGGTTGAAAATAAATGAGGAGAAGAGTTGTGAAAACAATAACAGCGCAATCACAGACATTCCTATCTGGACATGATTAGTTTTCTCTGAGGACCCTCTGGTAATAAAAAAAAAAGTAATTTGCTTGGTAACATTTCCTTGAGGTTGTGCAAGAAAAACAGATATGTTCAATTTGGATGGGATTAAAATCAGTGTCTTTGAAACACAAATTTGCCTTGAGCAAAGGTACTCAGATGTATTATGCACTACCATTCAGTAAGATTTAAGGTCAGTACGGGTTTTTTATTGTTATCATTATTATTATTTTTCAGCAAGGATGCAATAAATAGACAAGAAGTGACAGTAAAGTCAATATTGTTTTTTTTTTAAATACTGTTCTTTTGAGTGTTCTGTGTGTCAAAGAATTCTGAAGTAAATGGTTAAAAACCTGAAGTTTTCTGAAGACTGGAGCTCAAAATTCAACTTTAAATCACAGGAATAAATAGCATTTTCAAATGTATTCGCATAGAATACTGTTATTTTCATTTGTGAGTATAAAAGACTTCTTAAAAAAAAAACAATACAAAAAAATAAATGGTAGTGTAACATTTCTATTTTAAATGGTATAGATTCATAATAGCTACATTTATTTAATCTGTCCATCCATAGTACACGTCCTCAACAAATGACGCCGATATGGATGTCAACAGTAATATATATTTTTTGTGTCTGTAAAACCACCAGAGGCCTGAAGATCTTTATCCTTCAGCGAGTAAATTTACAGACGTTCATTATGGAAACGTTTCGAATAACACACACCCACACACACAAACCAGTGTAAAGCCATTTTAACTAGGAGGATAATTCAGACCACATGTTTTGGTCTGAGGGAAACTGATGTTAATCAAATCCAGATGTGTTTCCATCAATAAAAGGCTTGTGGAGAGCTGATTATGAAATGAAACTGGTCAGGGAAACTTGTCTGTATACCCGTCTTTTCCTGTCTCATGAGACTCTACATTGCTAGTGTGTGTGTGTGTGTGTACGTCACGTCAGAGAAAAGACTTCTAACGTTTCATGGGTGACCTGCATGCGTGTGGGTTTTATCTGCTGAAAGTCTGTGTTTGTGCAAGGCTATAATCAAGTGATTGAATAGCTAAACATGCAGAAGAACACGATCATATTTCATATCATACACCGAACTCTGCCACACAGAGATTCAGAAGCGGTTTAAATCCTGAATCAAAGTATCATCAACTGAAATAGACACCGGAACATGTTTAGATTTTGTTGTCTAAATGTTGACGCAAAAGGACAAATGAGGTTTGTGCCTAAGACAGCAAGGGAGAAAGAGGACAGAATGTGTGTGTGTGTATGTGTGTGTTTGTTTATTTGATATTTGTTTAATGATAGTACAGCACTCATTCCCACAAAACCTGTTGTTGCTCTGTTGTACTGATAACTTTGTGGTGGCTCCGACTGGTTAATGCTAATTTAGATGGCATACCAGAATAGTAGCTAATGTGACAATTAGCAGGTTAGCTCACAACTAGCCTCCAAAACACAACATAATCTACTGTATTTTTAATATATAACTCTGTCTCATTCTCTCTGGCCAGCGTGTCCTGTGGGTCATTTTAAGATGGGATCTGGTCCTGGCCCGTGTTCTGTGTGTCCTGACTCCAGTCACACAGGAGAGATGGGATCTGCTTCCTGTGCGTGTCGCTCTGGTTTTTATCGTGCCCCTACCGACAGTCCAGATATACCCTGCACACGTGAGTACAGCTCCGTTCTCCTTAACCATATAAAGACTACTGAGTCATATTTGATATGCAAATTTATAATGCCTTTCAATTAGTAACATGACCAAAACTGAAAAAACATGGTTCGCACAATTCCTTTACAAATTTAATCTACTATGTCCTGATTCAAATGTCTTTTTACAATATTTCAAGATGAACATTTCCTGAAGCAATCTTCATTTTTAGATGTTAAATTACGATCAGGCCTTTGATATATTCAACTGATATTTCTATGCATTTTATGTGAGTGCTCTGTAATACTGAAGATCTCATTGATTTACATTACAATTGCATGTTTTTGCTCCGTTTGGGCTACTGAATAAACTGCGGTGAATTTCCTCATATGAAATAAGCTGTAAAAACACACCAGGAAATAAACCTTTCCATTGCAAAATATATATATAATTTATTTTTTCATTTTTTACTTTAATTTCATATACCAGGCCTAAACATTGTTAATTTTCCCTCTCTTTGTCCTACTTAAATTGACTGTTCTGGTTTTTATGTTGCATTCTGGGTGTTACATATATGTCATGCAGATGAATGAACTGTGGCCATAATTCAAACGTCCTGTGCTTGTTGTCCTTTTCAGGTCCGCCCTCGTCCCCGCGCAGCCCTGTTCCCCAAGTCAATGACACCTCTCTCACACTGGAATGGAGTGAACCGTTAGACAGTGGGGGCCGTTCGGACCTCTCCTACAGTGTGGAGTGTCGAATGTGCTCTGCCCCTGGAGGCCCCTGCATGCCATGCGGGGACGGTGTGAATTACCGCCCGTCCCAAACTGGGATCCAGGGTCGGCGTGTGAGCATTTGGGGTCTCCGACCTCACACCACTTACAGCTTTACCGTGATGGCCCTCAATGGGGTCTCTCCTCTGAGCCAGCAGGGTTCCGCGGGGGAGACCATCAACATCACCACCAGCCCCAACAGTAAGACAGAGAGACAGTGAAGGTGCATATGATTGAAAGTTGTTGTTCTAGTTAAGTTTGTTAAATGTTTGTGTGTGTTGTGTGTAGTTCCTGTACTGGTGTCGGGTTTGAGGAAGGTCACAGCCACAGAATCCAGTCTGACGTTGCACTGGAACATACCGACCCAAACACACTACAGGATCCTACAGTACCAGATACGCTACTGTGAGAAGGTAAACTACCACACTATACTACACTGTACAACATGATTGTATTGAATGTGCATGTGTATATCTTTTAATAACCATATTTGCAGATAATATAGTATCGAAATTAAATAAAATGTCACTTAAGTGTACTTAAAGAGAGACATTTTCTTAACATACTGAAGTACACTTTTAATATGTTCACTTTGTAATGTTGAGTAAAACATTTTACTTTAAAGTACATTTGAAATCATTATATTTTGTTGTACACTTATTTTAATGTGCTGACTGTACTAAAGTGCACAAAAATATACATTGTTATTATAATAAATATAAAGTTCATTGTTTTAAAAATATGTTGTAGTTCTTTAAATAAGTGCACCTATTTTGATGTTAACCAACATACTAAAGCACGTCAAGAACTTAATTGAAATTTAACTGTAGTGTGTTTTCAATATTACAATTAAAGTTCATATATTTTACATGTATTAAATCAATATATTTTATATATATATATATAATATATAATATATAAAAATCAATAATATATTTAAATACATATCATGCAAATTTCAATAAAATTAACATTAAAGCAAGTTTAGCATAAATTCTTATTACATTCAGCAGTAGTGTTTTTATGACTTTTAATAATGATTTTTACATATGAAGATGTACTTAAGTCTTTTAAAGTGTGTCAAAAAGCACTTTTAAGTTCTGCTAATTGTATTTAATAAAAATTCAAACCTAATGCATTTTTATTTAATTTAATTTACTGTCCTAAAACATTACATTCAGGTGGCACTAATGTATTTTCTTTAAAATAAATTAAAAATTATAATAAGCAACGGCAATACATATTAAGTAATAAAAAATAAGTGCTTTACTTGCAATTTTTACATCTAATTGGTTACAGTAAAAAAGTGCACACAGTTTATTCAGGAAAAAGTGATTTCTCATCACTGTAATTCAGATTTTTTTTCACCTCCATTTTCTCTGCTCTCTTCTCTATTTTTATGACCTCTCCCTGTCTCCATCCTACCCACTCGTTCCATCTTTTTCTCAGCGCTTATGTTTTATTGATCGCTCTCTGTGGCACAGCTGCTCACTGTTTACACTACAGACCTGCCAGACTAATTAACAATTAATACATTCAAACAGCTCAGAAATGGTACCTGAAGAATCAATCAAAGGATTTTAATGGAAGGTACTGGTGTTTGTTTTTTTGACAGGAGCGCGGCTCTGAGGAGAACTCCTGTCATTTCATGGAGAGTAATATCAACGAGGTCGTATTGAGTGACTTGCGCAGGGCGACACAATACGAGGTTCAGGTCCGCGCTCGCACCTTGGGTGGCTACGGCAGCTTCGGTCAAGCTGTCGTCTTTCGGACTCTGCCTGACGGTAAGAAAAGTTGTGGTCGGAGGTGCCAGCAGTTTTGTTGTTTAAATGTATTAGTGGCCAACTTTTTTTGCCCCAGAGTTTTGTTTTAGGCTTTTTATTGATTTTTTTCTCCCCTCCTTGTTTAGATCGAAGACAATTTTTTTGAGATTGTATCGCACCGTTTTCTGGTTTTAAACCATGTCTCTCTCACTTTGGCTGTCTGCCTCTATCTCTTTCCCTAGAAGATGATTCCTCATCTCCGCTGCTTGTTACCGGGATCCTTATAGCCATGGGCATGCTGCTCCTCATCATCGTCATTGCTGCTGCAATCTACTGTATAAGGTACAACAAGAGACCAACAAGAAAAAAAAGGGTGTGAGGTTGTTATAATTGGCATGCATTGAAACTTTGAGTGCAGAAAGCTCAGGAGATTTCCATAGCCGTCATTCACACATCCTCTGTCCATCACACACTTGCTTATTAAATATTTTGCTTGTTTAATGCTTTTTTAGCAGCCACTAAAACGTAGTTGCATTTTACTGTATTTAAATGCGTTGTTTTCAGTGTTGAGATACTGTCTCTTAACCTTGAGTTAATAAAAAGCAACAATAAGTAAGCCTTTTTTAGGTTAATGACCTGAAAAGTGCCTCTGTAACACTTTCATAAAAATTGCATTTTAATTAACATTTATTTTATGTCATTAGGTTCAAATAATATTATTGGTTTAGGAATGTCAGTTTTACTGCGTAAGAAGAATGGACATTATATGGGGAAACCTATTTGGATAGAGTTATTAGGTTTGCTTAAGTGATAAATTTTGTTATTTTTAACTAAAACCAAGTTTATCGTCATTTGCTAAAACTATTTTATTTTTTTTTTACATCTTTTTGTTACTTGAAATGAAATTAACACTAAAAGAAATAAAACAAAATGTAAAAGAACTTTTATTTCAGTTAGTTGCCAAAAACAGCATTTCTATTTTTTGTCTAGTTTAAGTGGTGTAATAACTGCAATTAAATAAACTAAAAACTAATTTAAAATCTAAATCCATAAATAAATAAAATGACAAAATATTACAGTGAAAATAGAAATTAAAATTACATTAAAATATTAACTGCAAGTATATTATATTAAGTGCTTCTTAAAAATCATTTTCTAATTAGAGCATATATAACAATTATAATTATAATATAACAATTAATATTTTTTATAACAATTTAAATAAAAACTAAAATTAGACATGTTGTCTAGGGAATTAACAGAAATAAAATAATTTGTTTACACTTTATTTCGATAGTTCATTTAGACATTCTACTAACTATAAGTAACTTTCTAACTATATGTCAACTAATTCTCATTAATTCACAACTACATGTCTACTAACTCTCAGATTAGACTGTTAGGGTAGAATAAGGGTTAGTAGAACAAGTTGACATACTTGTAAAGTTTATGATAGTCCGTATGTAGTGTGTTATAGAGCCATCAAAATAAAGTGTTAGGAGATATTAAGCAGACAGTCTACTAATACTGTAATGACTGTTAGTTGACATGAAGTTGCAAAGTTACTTACTGTTCGTAGAATATCTAAAGTGGACTATCGAAATAAACTGTTACCAATCATTTTATATAGGAATACTAAAATTACTCAAAAGCTAATTCGCGGGAACACAGAGAGAGAGAGAGAGAGAGAGAGAGAGAGAAGAAAAGGGAAGTAGAGACAGGATGCAGTAGTCCCACCCCACACTCCACAGGCCAAATCAGCAGAACAATAGTCATGACCCTGGGGTAGCACACACTTCTTTTAAGCACAAATGTACTTAAACAATGAACAAACTTTTAACATTCTTACACACCAGAGGACAAGCAAACTCCGATATTGCTGATAAATGTGACGTATGAATGCCCACGTATGCACAGTTAAGATTACAGAAGGGTGCCTGTTTACATGTATTGTTCACAATTGCACACATTGCACATACAAACTTTCACACCCAGTTAAACGGAGAGTCCCTACAATCAGTCTCACACACACACACATGCTTCGCGAGCCTCCGGTCCAGACCTGCCATCAGCACTGGGTGGGACAAACGCAGCTATTTTAGTCCTGGGAAATCAGGGAGAAAGATAGATGTGGAAAAGGTTTGTTGCTGTTTCAAAGCTCTGAGGTTCTCAGTTATCTTTTTTACTAAAGTATTAACTTTTGTTTTAGATGTTTCTCCTAAAATGCCTCAATAAAAGTGAATCTGAAGGACCTTTTTAGGTAACAAAAACCCTGACTTATTCAAATCTGGCCCAGTAATACTTCTCGAGTCAATGTGTTTTGTTTTAAGAATGACTTTCGAACAACGTCTCCATTTCTTAACCCTAAATACAAACCAATAAGGTTCTCTGAATATAATTTTGAGCCGTTAGTAAGCATCCAAAACACAAAGAAGGAATGAGAAAGATAATTCAGTGAAAAGAGAGAGGAAAAACATAACAAGAATAACAAGGAGAACGACTTGAGTAATTTAAGATGGTGTTAGAGTATAATACACTATGAAATGGCCTGAATAAAGATCCAGAGCCTGAGGTGAGAAACAGACACACAAGAAACGACACAGGAAGAGGAAGAATGGGGTGGAGAAATGGATCTTTTATGCATTCAATTCATTCTTTGCTCAGAGTAATATGACAACACAGGACAAAAACAAACATGAAACACAACAAAGCATAAAGCTGTGCCCAAAACAGGCATGACACAACAAGTTTCCACTCTCACGTATTTTTCCGCCCTTGCTAAAAAACTATAGAGTGCACACAAAGTTTACAAAAAATAAAAAACGACTCCAAAATGATGCAATCTAACATTAGCATGTGGCTAAGCTAATAACACAGTTCCCACACAGATCACACTATTATTGTCTAATACATTTTACTATGGAATGAAATGCTTTAAGAATCAACATTTCTTATTCAATCTGCCAAAAACAAGAGTTTTGTATCTGTCACCTATTTATCACCAAAAAAAGAGACATATTTGATAACTTTGGGATTAGATGATACAGCAGGCACTGACTCGATTTTCTGTTTACAGGAAGCAAAGTCATTTCAAAGATCCAGAAATGAGTGACAAAAATGGCCAATATCTCATGGGTCAAGGTGAGCACAGCAGCACACACACACACAACATCTTGTAATTATGCATTCTGGTTAAGCTCTGTATTTTTTGATTAATGGAGTAACTGATATTTGTCTCTTAAGGAGTGAAAGTTTACATTGATCCATTCACTTATGAAGACCCTAATGAGGCTGTGAGAGAGTTTGCTAAGGAGATTGATGTCTCGTGCGTCAAAATCGAGGAGGTTATTGGGGCAGGTAAGACACTGTTTGTCTTTTAGACGTATTAAAATTTCAAACATATTTACAGTTATTTGAAAGATAAAGGCATACTATGTTGAACTGTTAATCTGCTTCTTTGATATGTGACACACAGTCGCAATATTATTATTATATAGTGCTTTATAAGAGGCAGATTGTTTCAAAGCAGCTTCACAGTATCAAATATTAATTTTGTGAAATATATCAGTTTGGGCTGTAAATCAGCTTTACAGAAGACAATTATAGTAGACAACAGAAGACAACTTATTATAGTCACAACTTGTTAGGACTAAAAAATGATTTACATGAAAAGATTAAATAATTTCCAAAGCTGAGTCTCTGATTTTGCTCTTCTCAGGTGAGTTTGGAGAAGTCTGTCGTGGACGACTGAGGATTCCGGGGAAGAAGGAGAACTATGTTGCCATTAAGACCCTTAAGGGTGGATACACAGACAAGCAAAGACGGGACTTCCTTTCTGAGGCCTCAATCATGGGCCAGTTCCAGCATCCCAATATTATCCATCTGGAAGGCATAATAACAGCCAGCTGTCCGGTCATGATCCTCACAGAGTTCATGGAGAATGGAGCTCTGGACTCCTTCCTGAGAGTAAGTATGCGCT
Source organism: Enteromius viviparus (assembly GCA_032353835.1). Taxonomy (NCBI): domain Eukaryota; kingdom Metazoa; phylum Chordata; class Actinopteri; order Cypriniformes; family Cyprinidae; genus Enteromius; species Enteromius viviparus. Next base: position 510,063 of record JAUCNO010001334.1, on the reverse strand, counting down.
GGATCTAATGCTACATATTTATTGATGAAATCATCTCATTGGCTCTCGTACACACAGACTGACTGAAATGGATTCTTCTTTCTCTCCAGCTCAACGATGGCCAGTTTACCCCAATACAGTTAGTCGGCATGTTGCGCGGCATCGCGTCAGGAATGAAATATCTCTCTGAAATGAGCTATGTACATCGTGATCTTGCCGCACGGAACATTCTTGTCAATAGTAACCTGGTTTGCAAGGTGTCTGACTTTGGTCTGTCGAGATTCCTGCAAGAGAATTCGTCTGATCCTACATACACCAGCTCACTGGTAAGAGCAAATGCTTACGCAACATTAAGTACTTCACATGAAAAATGCAACCAGGCACTTCTAGCAATACAAGAATCATGATTCATTCTCAAATCATTTATTTATTTTTTCTCAGGGTGGTAAAATTCCAATCCGTTGGACGGCACCTGAGGCCATTGCATTCCGTAAATTTACCTCTGCATCAGATGTATGGAGTTACGGAATTGTCATGTGGGAAGTGATGTCGTTTGGAGAGCGGCCATACTGGGACATGAGCAATCAGGATGTAAGTAGTTGACGTTTTAATACAATTGCATTTTGTTTTACATCAAATTTTGCTTTCAATTAAATTTTGTCCACTACCAATGGTTAAAAGTATCTGTTTTTTCTTTCTTCTTGTTGTTGAAGAAATTCATACTTTTATTCAGCACGGTCACATTAAAGTAATCAAAAGTAAAAGTAAATACATTTTTAATGTTACAAAATGCCCTAATTTACATTTAAAATCCTGAAAACCTAAATATATTATAGTTTCCCGAAAAATAAGAAGCAGCGCAACTGTTTTCAGCATTGATAATAATCAGAAATGTTTCTAAAGCAGCAAGTCTATTATCATATTAGAATGATTTCTGATCATGTGACAATAAAAACTAAAGGAATGATGCTGAAAATGGATCTTTGAATCACAGAAAATAAATTAAATGTAACTTATATTTAAATAGACAATATCTATTTTAAATTGTAATAATATTTTACAATATTAGTATTTTTATTGAATTATTAATCAAATAAATGCAGCCTTGATGAACAAAATTTAAACAAATCTTATCTACCTCTGATGTTTGAAAGGTGTACATTACAAAAAAAGATGTTTACAATATCAGCCTAATCAGAATTATACAATTATATTTTAAAAGTGCTAATATTGATATTATACATGTGTTTCTAGTAATACATCTTCCCTTCATTAACACATTCTGTTTTACCCAATCAGGTGATCAATGCCATTGAGCAGGATTACCGGCTGCCTCCTCCTCCTGACTGTCCCACTTACCTTCACCAGCTGATGTTGGACTGCTGGCAGAAGGAGCGGACGGCACGGCCACGCTTTTCCAACATCGTCTCAGCACTCGACAAGCTGATTCGCAATCCTGCCTCGCTTAAAATCACCGCCCAAGAGGGGGCAGGGTACGTTTCATATCCATTACAGCCTTGTATCACTGGCAAAGAAATCAAAAATTTTTTCTGCGTTTTCTTTTCAATGGAACGCATCCATGAAATTGCCAATTGATTTTTTTAATTTAGAATGTCAAAAATTCTAGGACACTTATTTTTCAGTTCGTTTGCTAGTGGTTTCATGTTACTATGTCAACCGAAAATCAATGTTAGACAATAACAAGACTACTGAAGAGTACGCTGTTGTGCAAAAGCGTTAGGCCATTAGCATTTTCAAAAAAACAAATGTAAGCAATGTGATTACAGTAATGCATTTACCCAACAATACTTGTCAATCAAGAACATAGCAGTTCCTGTTTTAGGTTTAGTGGCATCTCATTCCGTCCGTCATTTCATTAGCTCTGCTCTCGTACACACAGTATGGCCTCTTGTATGTTAGTCTTGCCCCTCCCCTCTCAGCATGTCGGCCTGTCAGTCTGTCAATCAAGACTCAGTGTGACCACATATCTGTCCATCACATTTTAGTCTTTCCCCTCCCCCTCTCCTCAAAAGAAAGCTGTCAGAGTCTTCCTCTCTTTGGCAGTCTTTCTACAGCTGTGTTTCTGCAGGCCGACTCATCTTAATATGGATGATTACATGCGTTTTAACACTTGGCTCTCTCTTGCTCCTCAGACCCTCTCACCCTCTGTTAGACCAGCGCTCCCCTCTGACGCCCGCATCCTGTGGGACAGTGGGAGATTGGCTCAGGGCCATTAAGATGGAGCGTTACGAGGAGAGCTTTCTACAGGCTGGGTACACGTCCATGCAGCTGCTCACCCACATTACCACAGAGTGAGTGAAGATAACAGCACCTTCATTTAACAACATCTTTCATTTGTCAAATATATTGAAGTTTTAATAGACAGCAATATTGTACTTAATTACAAGGATTACAAGGAAAATTTAAAATAAATAAATAAATTTGCAATCAAATTTATAAAAATAAATGTTAATAAACAAAGGCGTAGAAAGAAGAAAATAAATATTCATATTCATTTCTTTTACTCAGTTTGTTTTACCCAATCAGGTATTAAAACAAAAACAACAAAAAAAAGAACAAAGAAATTAAATAAAGTTTCTTTATTACGTTATATAACCCTTTTAATGTTTTTGAAAGAATTCTGCGTTTCATTACAAATCTGTCTATTTAATTAATAAAATAATTGTTTTCTGTTTGAATATATTGTCAAATGTAATTTACTTCTGTGATGACAAACATGAATCTTCCGCATTGTTTCTCCAGTCTTCAGTGTCCCATGATCAAAAATCATTTTAATATGCTGATTTGGTGCTTTGAATTGAACTGATTTAGAAAACTTTTGACTTGACGCTTACTTTTGACCAATGTAGTGCATCATTGCTAAGTTAAATTATTTAAAAAAAGGTTTAACCCAAACATCTAAACCGTAATGTATATCTTTATTATTTTAAAATATGTAAACACCACAATATAATCTTTTAACCTCTCTAAAAGTGAAGATCTAATTATTTATTAATCTTTTATTTCTCTCTGTTTCTGCCTCTCAGGGATCTGCTGCGTTTGGGAATAACTCTGGCTGGTCATCAGAAGAAGATTCTGTCCAGCATTGAGGCTCTTGGGATTCAAAACAAAACTCCAGGGAATGTGCTCTACTGAGTGAACCCTCCACAAACGCAAACACTTGTTGAGTTGCCCAAGAACCTTCACAGAACCTACCCACTCACAATCAGGAACATTTCTACTTCCTTTTTTACTGGGCCACTTAAGGATCAAGATGGCTTACTTGCTTCCAAGACTACCTAAAAGGAACCAGTCCAGGAACCTGTCGGAACTATCACTGTAATACCACTAATATTACAAAGCTTCATTTGTGATATCAAACGGGTCTCGTAGGGATGTTGCCTCAACCATTTCAACATTTTTGGGAGACACATAATGTAATCCAAAAGAAAAGACTTGCTCTGACATCATAATGCAAAGACAGTGATGAAGCGTTTCCATTTTTGCAGAGTATTTTTCTAAAGGAGACTTTCATACTGAAGAGACTGAATGAGGATATAAAGCAAAAATTGAGAAATATGACCTTTATAATGCAAGAATTTGGATACAAGTATCAGATTATTAACGACGACTTCTTCATCCTTCGTTTTAAGGATGTGCTGTGCGTGAACGGACACATACTCACACACACTAAGTGCCAAGTAATTGGTATTTTGCTTTTATTGATGCACTCTGTGTGTGAGTGTGTATGTGAGCAGCAATAAGAAAAACAAGCACAAAAGTCTTAGCACTTTTTTTCTGAAGAGAAAGACATGAATGACGCAGAGTTTCCATTGGTGGATAAAATTTGCGAACTATACATGCTTATGCAAATACACACACACACACACATAAACACACACTAAGATATCTGCAACACTTGACTGGCACTAAAAAGAGACCAAATAAAAGACTGTCTTTTGTTTTATGAGTAGCCGAAAGACTCAAAACGACCTTTGAACGTGTGCCATACTGTTTTGTTTATTATGGGAATGTTGTGCTGGTTTGACTCACCAACTTGAAGCTGGTGTCCATCATCAACTAACCACAAGATTCAAACGCCACCCTTTCATACCACATGTGGGTTTATGGGTTGGAGGATTTGGTCTTCACATTGGAGACCCACAAGAACAAACCAGGGACTTTCATTCTGTTGCCTCCTTTTTTTTTGTATAAATATATCTTGACTTATGTAAAAAGATTCATTTTCTTTGTCCGTGTAATCTGGGTTTCTGTTACAATAAAAAAAGTATACATTTAGTCTTGTTTTGAATAGTTTTCTTTCCTCCCTGCTTCACTTTTAAAAACACAAGGAATCACATGGGTTACTATTTATGTGAAAAAAATGGTTTGGTACAATGTACCTATTATGTTCACGTTGAATTGCAAATCACATTTTCTGCTATTTATGTGGGATACGCTTAAAGGGTTAGTCCAACCCAAAATGAAAATTTTGCCATTAATCACTTACTCCCATGTCGTTTCAAACCCATAAAAGCTTCGTTTCTTCTTTGGAATGCAAATTACGATATTTAGACTGAAAACCACGAGGCTTTCCCATTGACTGCCAAACAATTTCCACTGTCAAAGTGCAGAAAAGTATGAAAGAATACTCCTGTACAGACAGAAAACAAAAATGGTGAGTTTATTTAACAGTTCTTCATAGCGGCATTTTGTAATATTAATAATAATAATAGTTTTTATTTATATAGCGCCTTTCCAGAGCTCAAGGACATTTTACAATGAATGTAACCAAGATAATCCAAACAGTAATTTTATAGTTCATCCATTGGATGCTATTCACCTACGCAGTTCTATGTGCAGCGCAATGGAAAGCCACGTCTTCTGTGTGTATTTATTTACAAACAGCATATTTTTCCATTGCATCTAACATAGAACTGCGTACGTGAATAGCGTGCACGGCATGATCTACAAAATGGTGCATCTACAAAAAAACTACAGAGACTTCAAGGTGGCAAATCATTAAATAAATTTGTTATTTTTGTTTTCTTTACGTGCCGAAAGTAGCTTCATAATATTACAGTTGTTCACTTCCGGTTTTCCAAAAATGAACAAACATTGTGTTCCAAAAATGAACAAAGCTTTTACAGGTTTTTAACAACATGTGGGTAAGTAATTAATGACAAAATTTTCATTTTGGGGTGGAGTAACACTTTAAGGTTAGGTGATTGGGTTGGTAGAGGTGGGGTCAACAGTGTAATTATAGATAAACTACAAAAATGAATTAAAGTTGTAATTACAGGAAGGTATTTATCAATGTAAGTACAATATAAAAGCATGCATGTATGCAATAAGTGCATTGTATTTTGTTGGTAATGCGTTGTGAAAGCTGCATGGGGAAATCTTCAATACAAATCACATGGATTTGTATTGAAAATACTTATAGTGCCCTCCACTAATATTGGCACCCTTGGTAAATCTGAGCAAAGGTGTCTGTGAAAAAAGAAAATCTGCATTGTTTATCCTTTTGATATTTCATTGAAAAAAATCAAAAAATTCGAACCTACCAATAAAGTAAAACAATTGAAAATGGGGAGAAAAAATGTTTTTCTCCAACACTTGTTGGCCAGAATTATTGGCACCCAATTATTACTATGTGCTTTTCCCAAGATAGCAGCTCTGAGTTTTCTCCTGTAATGCCTGAAGAGTTTGGAGAACACCTGATAAGAGAATAGAGACCATTCCTTCATTCAGAATCACTCCAGACCCTTTAGATTACCAGCTCCATGTTGGTTCCCCTTTTTAGTTCACCTCACTCAGGGTTCAGGTTTAGAGGACTGGGACAGACATGGTAAAAAGCTTAACTTTATGTTCAGTGACTAATTCTTAAATACTTTATTGTACACAACTTTCTATCCCTGTGTTCACCAAACCCATCTTGAGTGACTGCTGCTAAAAACTTTTTTTGTTTGTTTCATCTCATCATAGAAGCCAGTCCCATTTGTAGTTCAAGTCCTGTCTGACAACTGAACATGCTGTTTTTGGATGATCAAGGCAAATTTTTCTTAAACTCTCCTGAACAACTTGCTGATGTAGGAGCTTTTTGACTATTTTTTAAAGGTGTTCTGACCCAAAGACCCTCAACTAATTTCTGCAATTCTCCAGCTGTGGTCCTTAAAGAGTCTTTAGCCTCTACTCCTCGTTGTGTATATGGAGGATGTAGACACACGTCCTCTTCCAAGCAGTTTCCTAACATTTTATGTAATTCTTAATTATTTCCCTGATGATGGAAATGGAAATTTTCACTGCTCTAGCTATTTTCTTAAAGCCACTTCACTTATTTGTAAAGCTCGATTATCATTTGCAGTATATAGGAAATATATTCTTTGGTTTTTCTCAGTGTGTTGATGATTAAGGGATTTTGGGCTTTTTTCCCACCTATATATATTTCTTTGAAACAGGAAGCCAGGGCTAGATATTTTTATTGTCATAATCATAATTAAAAATTGTAAATATGAATGGGAATATACTTTAGAGATATTTTATTCATAAAAAATTCTAGGGGTGCCAATAATTGTGGCCAACAAGTATTGGAGAAAACATTTATTTTACAATGAGATTTTCTCCCCATTTCAATTGTTTTAATTCAATGATAGGTTAGAATTTTTTTTACATTTTTTGAACGAAAGATCAAAAGGATAAACACTGCAGATTTATTTTCACAGCCACCTTTGCTCAGATTTACCATAGGTGCCAATATTAGTGGAGGTTTTTGCATGTGAAAATGTGCTTAACAATGGTAAATGTGGCATACCTGTGAGATAAAAAGGAAGTATGATAGATACTATTATCTGTAAATACCAGAGGAACTGTTGCGAAAAGTAAAATGTGGTAAAATTCTTTTCAAATTTGACTGTGTACCTTCCGCTCAGCAGACCCTTTCGAGGCTCCAAAATGTTAAGAATGGGTGGCTGAAGTTTATTTTTGAGATTTAGATTCCTGGTTATTTCGATCAGATTGCAACCATTTGAGTGCCACATTTCATATTGCAATTTACTTGTGAACAATTTGAAATGCTATACAGATTTGAAAAGAGAATGTTAAAATGGAGAATGTAGAAAATGAACAATGGGGCTTCAAAACAGTATCTGACAGCTAACTTACTGCAACCTGTAAACACAGCAAAGGGAAAGAGCACATTTACATAAGCTTTCAAAGCACAGAAAAGATAAACTGTTGAATTAAGACTGTTTAATTCTTAGGTTCAGAGAGAGTGTAAAAATGGTATGCCTAAACTAATGTATGCCTGTTTTTGCCATATAAACATTTTCACAGACATTCTAAGTCAACCCCAGAGAAAAACCTAAATAAATAAAAAATGGTTATGACCCTTTTAATTCTTCCTCTCTTGCCGTTTCACAAACTTTTTCCCAGGTTCCTCCTTGATCCTTTTATCTGTGACTGAATATGCTGCTGTCTATGCACACATACACACACACACACACACCTGACGGATGCATATTTCCAAAATTGTTTTGGGGTGATCCGATTTCTTGGACATTCAAGTTTTAAGCATTCCTCCCTGAAGATACAATGACCTTCTCTGCTCTGCAGAGGTGCGAGTGAGATTTGGGAATGAGGCTTAAAGTTCCCCTCCCCCCGGTTTGTGTCTCTACACCAATGGATCTCTTGTCCCCAATCCCTGCAGAAGAAAGAATCAGTTCTTTCTCAAGACTCCTTCAAAATGTCCTTGACTTAAACCTTCTATCTCCTTATGGCTTCATCTTTTTTTTTACTCCCACGTTGCAGCTTCCTTGGTTGACAGAGTTTATTTATCCAATTCTTGCCAACATATCTGGAATGCAGTGGTATTTAGTAAATCTCAAGCAAACATGTCCAGGTAAACTAACAAGTTTTTTTCCCAAGATAAAAAGAAATACTAATGCATAAAGAAATAAAGTAATTTAAAACAATTAATGACAATTATCAGCATTTCTCCCCTCAAATTCATAAATGTCATACCCCTTGATGGTTTGCTTGTTTGTTTCTAGTTCTCAAATATAATTATCTATAATATGTACTCAAGAATAATTATCCTTAGACCCTCATTGCTGAAATGGAGTACATGGATGAAAACCTCCTGTCAAGAAGAAATAGTATTAATGATGGGTCCATATTATTAGGGCGGAAGAGTGAACAAGAGATTATGATTGTCCTTACTGTGTTAAGCTCCTCTGAATGCTTTAGCAAATTATATGTTGCTGCGTGAAGTTTTCAGGGTCTATGATTGTCTGTTTTAGCTGCATGCGTTTGCTCCAGGAGCCTTTATCTTTTGAGGAAGAACACAAAGCACATTCCTCAAGTGTCCCACCCAACCCCCATTTCAATCTTTGTCTTTACAACAATGCCTGCCAGCCTCTCCTCTTACCATGCATCCCTTTGCAGGACAAAAGACAACAGTCAGCACACTGCCTTCTTCCTTCACATATGGATTTATCATTTTCCTCAGTCATCACTCAAGCCAAAAATCTGAACATCCCAACTTTAACAGCTGTACAGATGAAGTGTCCATGTGCATAGCTGTGTTCTCAACTCTATACTAAAACAATAAGCCACAAGAGGCCAGTGATTTTAACACAAAGGGTTGTCATGATTGATAGGGTTGTTATAAAGCAATATAAAGGATATTTACATGAAAAGAAATAGATATAAGCATGTGCCAAACTACATTTCAAAAGAGATGATATTCCATTGATGCTAACAGTTCAGATATTGTATCATTAAATTATAGGTTGAAAAACACATTTCTGAAAGCCAGCTTAGACTTCAGTTTTAAAATGGAATTGTGTGGCTTTTAGTTCATACTGTCTATTCAAAGTTGAAGTTTAAAATAAAGGGCCATTTACACAGATGATGTCTCACTGGTGGTTGGTAGCAGTCTGTTAGTCATGTCCTTATTATGATTAAGGTTTAATAAAAATGACAGTCATAATTTTCTGAAATAATACATAGAAAGCAACCAAGGAATGTAACAACATCAAGAAAACAAATTGTGGAGGCAATTTTTTGTAAAATTATAAGCATTGTGGCAAAAAAAATTGTATATCTTTGGAACACTAAGTGGTGCTGCTTTCCAGCTTCTTGTATACTTTAATGTTATGCTGTCAGTGGTCCCTACCAAAGTTTGCGCCAATATGTCAAAGTGTTTAAGAGATATCAATATTTACAAAAACAGTATAAAAATGGTGCATGGTCAATTTGTCCACATCTGGCAATAAACACAATCAACAGGAACCCATAGACAAACATTTCACAGGTTATAAGCTAAATATTTAAGATTTCATGACCTGCAGACTCTGTAATTCAATTAAATCAGTTCTAATGAAGCATACCTACAATAAAAACAAGTTGTAATTCCTGGACAATTTTTTATAAAAATAAAAGTAAATAAATTGAATTGATGGTAGCATTATAGAGTTGGTTTGAGAGAATTTATAGTTGACCAGAAGTCTATAGAAAGCTAACAAAACTGACACAATTCCAAAAAAATGTCCTTGGTTACTTTTTGTATAAAAATCTCTAAATTATGGGTTTTCTTAAACAATAAAAATGTCATTTCATAAAATGTCGGCAAACACCATGTTCTTTACATAATGACAGATATCGCTCTTAGATGAACCCTTTTATATTGTTACTTAAAACTAAGCCAATCCATTTTATTTTCCAATCAAAATGTAGGTAATGACACAAAATTCTACAACTGAAAAAACATTCTCGTTGACAAACACTCTGAAGCGCCAGAGTTGTTTTTGAAGTCTCTTTGTTTTATTGGTCTGTTTTATAGGAGGTCATTCTCTTGTGGTTTAGTGTGTATTTAGTGTATACTTCTGTGTGTGACACACTTGTCAGAGGGATGTCTCTGGTGCCTGAGTGTTGACAGAGTGTGTATGTGACCTTTGTGTGAATGGCCATCCATTATAGAACGACGGGGAAGATAAGGACAGAGGTCTGTCCTGTTAGAGAGCTGTGTGTGTGTGTGAGTGTGTGAACACTCAGCTCTTTATGTCTAGCCTTCATTCTTGTGTGCACTGAAGCATATGGGTAGACCTGACTGGAGAGGGGACGGAGATAAGAGTGATATAAAGCCAGACTCTCCATAAGGTGTGTGTGTGTTTGAATGGTCTGTGCATTATTAACATTCCATGCTTAAAGGACATTCATTGGTCATTATAAGGGTTAAAAGAATATCCCAGGATGAAGCTTTGTAAACAGCATCCGTGACACTGCTGATTGAACTAAAAAAACTATTGCCACTTGATTTGTGTAAAATGAAAAATCCACCATGGTGCTAATGCATAGTCACAAATTAATCCACTGAGAAAAGTTGTCCTACTTACAAAAAAAGATGATGTAGCACAGTTGGGACAGGTCTTCGAGGTCTCAAGCCACTCTGACGATTCTGCCAAAGACTTTTGAACAAAAAGGCCCTCAGCTATAACAGTGTGAGCTGAGTACTTGGGCCCCGAGGTCCCCCAGAGCATGTAAACTTCAGCATGCTAGTTGATGGTTTTGTGATGAGGATGGCAAGAAAGAAATATAAGTATTTGAAAACTTGGCCTGAAAAGCAAGAGATTGTATTCTCACTTCCTAACTGTCCTAAAAATGGTTTGGGTTGGGCCTCCAAGGACGTATACTCTGGGGCCAGTCCTGCAATATAGACAACTTTACAGCTCAAACAGCTCACATTATTACATGGTACGCATTATTAAAGTACAAACTGCGCATTTGCTGCTTTTAAACTTTCCTGTCCACTTGACTGATAGTGTTTCGAAAGGATATTATTATTACACGACTTTTCCCAAACTGAGAGTTGAGTCATTTATTTCTTTTTCTGAGCGTCAGTGGACAGCATATCTCAGATGCTGCTATATAAAATTCATATTCACAACCTAACCATGGCCATAACCATGCCTTGAACATGACCAAACCAAGTATTTAAGAGATTTAAAGGGATCATGAGGAATTAAAATAAAACCTAGAATTTACTGTAAAGTAATCCACTTTGCAAATATTTTCATATTATGTTATGTATATATTAAAAAAAAACACACACTCTTTCTTATATGCCTGTGCTGAAAACTGATTGTTATTTCTCATCACAATCAGTTATGAATTACACGTACAATGATAGCCTGTATTATCCATGGACACTTTTTACCATCACACCCTCAGCCATTGTATTAGAAACACTTGTGCAGCAGCTTTAACCAGTTCTGTTTAAAAAAAAGAATATCTGATCATTGTTGACTACTTTTTGTCCTCACTGTCTATAGAGGTTACGGTCATGTCACAACTCACAGTAGCTCATCACAACCAGGAAGAGTCCAAACCCCATCAGAAAGAGCAGGCCTCGCTCAGCTGTTTCGCTTCACTCTCAGCCTAAGGTTATCTTTCCTGCTCTCCATCAATCTGTCCATGCCTCCCTCAGTCTGTGTACGGTTTAGTGTTTGCCGACCTCTATCATTCTTTCAATCAGTCTATCTTTGCTTTAAAGCCCAGTCTATTTGTCCTCTTTCATATCACTCCATTTGTTTTCACTTCCTCAATCCATCTTCCATGTCCACACATCCACCTCGTCAATCTGTTTTCCTGTCCTCCCTCTGTCCACCTGTGGTAATTCAGTCTGTTTTCCCTCTACTTCCCCACCGTTCCACTCTTCAGTAATTTCACCTGGCCGGCATCCGTACGCTAATGAGAGGGTAATCAGAGGGATTTCGGGCCCCAGGCTTCTGCAGGCCCTAGGGGACCCGAGCTCGGTGGAAACTGCACAGTTAAGACTGCCTTATTAAACTTCCCTCAAGGGGCTAAAGCTTCACACACAGTCTCAGTCCCGTAGTGAAGAATGCCATTGTCAGCTGACCTCTGATCTGGGTGTCTTTCCTGCAGTTCAGCAAGTCTAATGGGATTGTCTTGACTGCTCAGACTCGGCCCAGAGCCCTGCCCTGCTTAACCTGGGTGGGGGGCTGGTTTTAAACTCTGATACAGGATCAGCTTTAGTCAGACTAAATACTTTTCATCCTTGTAAAGATAGCATAAAGACATCAACACACACATCCCTGTTGAGTTAAGGGAAACAGTATGCAGGGTTGTTAAGCACCCTCAAACGAACACAAGAACACCCTCAGATAAAACTACAGAGAGGTGGAGTGACATATTTTTGTAGGCCAACTCAGAAGTTCACATCACCCTGGTAATCTTTACAAAATTCCAATAGGATTTTTCTATTGTTTTTTTTTATTATTCGTAAGGTCTGTTCTTAATTTATGATTTGAACACATTTTATCATGATAATCTTCACAAATTAACTTATGAACTTTGAAGCTGAAACACAATCGAAGTTAAAAGCCAAACATAACTACACCATGGTCACATGACTTCAGCATCATCACCAATAGGTTTGTACAAACCTTTAAAAAAACAAAACATTAAACTAAGGGTGAAACAAGGGGTTATTTCTACTTTGGTGAAATATGAACTAACCCAGCTGTTGGGTTAAAGTTCTACATAATTTAACCAAAAAGTTAACCCATATTTGACCCCAAAGTTGGGTTGAAACAACCCAGCATTTAGTAGCATTTCTGTTAATATTATATCAAGTTCAAGTTGTACTACAATTCTGAAAAACTATAGCTGCTGGTTTAGTCAAGTTTTAGATTTGTTCATACCATGACATGGTATACCTTCTCAAGAGCTTTAGAACACTGCCCCTCTCCCACCAAATTCATTAACATTTTCTTGAAAAGAGGTAAAAATCTTTATTTGGCAAGTAAGTGCAGATAAAAACAATGCAGGGAGTTAAAATCTCATTTGGGCCCCTTGCATCACTTCTTTCCTCGTCTCCCTGGGGCTTTAGTAGCGGCTGCAGTGCCCTTCTCTCCTGATTCACTCTCTTCTGCTTTTGCTGCAGTTTTCTTTCCGGCTTTCTTAGCTGCTGGTTCCTCAACTCCTTTTGATGCTTTAGAGGCTTTTTTAGCTTTGCTCGGTTTGGGCTCTGTTCCACCCTCCCCTGCAGAATTCTTCGCCTTTGGCTTCTTAGCAGGGGCCACCTTTGAGGCAGTGCCATCTCTCTCAGGCGTCTTAGGCTTAGCATCCTAAGAAAACGGGAGGAATGATAGAAAGGGGGTGGGAGAGTGTTCAGACTTCACAGCTAAGTGTCTGCTAGAAGGTGAAAATAAGACACAACTCACGTCTGCGACCTCCTTTTTCTTTGCGGGCTTCTTTTCTTTGCTTGCTCCTTGGAGAAATAGAAGAGAATACCAAACAGATATAAAACATACAAAAAAAATGCATGGTTATCCTTAATTTACCAAGACTGAAGCACTCACAAATAACTGCCAGGACTATAATTTGTACAGACTAGTTTTACAAATAATGAACAAGGGCTTTTTTGAATGCCCATTTACACAGGTTTATGAAGCATAATGATTGGTCAGTTTAAGTTTTTCACTGTGCCACTATTAAATTGCATTTCAGTCCTCCTACCTCATTTTATATTTAACTAAAAAATGCACTGCTTACAACTTACTAATTAGAGAAGTGTGCTAGCAATATGCAAGGGAGTTGTTTTAAAGTCAATCCTCGAATTAAGAAATAGGTGTGCAAACTGAAGTTCACCCTTGGATTTAGTTGCCTTTGGTTTCTTAGGTTTAGATGCCGTCGGTTCATTGGGATCTGCATTTTCCTTGGACTGCGCCTTGGCCTCCTTTGCTTTGGTCTTAGCAGCAATCTGAAATAAGACATGGTGACAGTCATCAGGAATTTTGGTATATTATAAACCTTAACAATGATTTTTAAAAGATGCAAGAGACTGGTGTAAGTTACCCGGAAGCGTCCTTGGGCACCTGTTGTTGTCGTCGCAGCATTTGCTGGTCTCACAAACACATTAGTCTCCAAACCTTTGTTCAGGGTTCGACGCACCATAAACTTCAATCTGGTCTCATCTACAGTTGTGTATTTTTCTTTTATGTAACCCCGGATGGCCTGAGCTGAAACACCCTTTCTGGAGTCCAGCTCTTTCAGAGCTTCTTTCACCATCTCCATTGTTGACGGGTGTGTAGGTACTTTCCGTCCAGCAGCCTTACTGGTTGAGTTTTCAGAAACATCTAGAACAAAGATTTAAACAAGTCATGAAAAGAAACTGAATTTAAACCACTACCACAAATTTTAATAAGAACATACAAGAACTAACACGGGACTAGGCAAAGCTCATGAAACTCACAAACCTGTTTTTGTTTCAGTGGTTTCATTCTCAGAATCCTTTGTGACTACAGCAGTTGACTCTGCAGAAGCTTTTTTTGGAGGCATTTCAAAAACAAATGTGAAAACAATAAATGTAAAGCAAACTTAAATCACTACAACAATTCACTTGTGTGTCTGTTTTATGAACAGAAAGCACCCTCTTTTTTTGCCTATCACCTGTTCATCATTAAGTCGTTTGTCCCCAATTAATTAGACACATTAACATGATTGGTTGAGTTGTCAGAGAAATAATGATCAAAAAGCTTAAGTGAGTATGTCTGCTGTTTCCATTTTTAAGTGTTTTGTTTGTGTACCTTGTCAAAAATGTTCTCAAGGAGCTTTAACATGACAGATCTTCTGCTTCTAATGGTATTTTTTTCTGGGATGTTAACGCTTTAGGTTTTAATTGTTAGCATCATGTTACAAAGGTTAGTAAACATGAGCTAGAAAAAAACACCAGGCCTACAGCATTTATTAATCTCAGGGTCATTTTTTATACTTTTGTTTCTCAACATTAGTTAATAGACAGTGATACAACAAAATAAATAATCTAACTTTATTTGTTACATCAACACAATTTTGTAAATCTCTTTGTTAGTCTGGGTTAGCAAACCATTAAATAATGTAAACAAAATTAAACCTAATTGTAAAGGGTTTAAAATATTTCACAATATTACATAATGTATATCAGATTAAGATTATCAAGTTGATTATGATTTATGATACATTATCAAACTGTATAAAATTCATAAGAATGTACGCCGTACGCTAATATGTTAATCAGTAATTTTTTTATTATTATTATTTTGTGTTTTTCCCCCACAAAATTGGTAAAAGATGTGCTGCACTAGCCTATGTAACTTTTGGTCCTCTAGTGGTAAAAAAAAAGAAAAACAAAACGCGGAAGAACATTATTTTGGTTGTGCTTCAGCTCGTCTCCATGTCCGAGCGGATGAATGTGATTCGATGCAGCATTCTACAGAGATTCTGGGCATCATATTATAGCGTATGAACAAATAAATGACGTTTTCCCTTGTGTTTTTACTGACGGTAATTCTCCTAAGGTTTGACGTTTTGATAATACATGGTCAACTGTCCTCGTCAACAAACAATCTTCACGCCACTCGCAACCGGATCTACTTTTCTCCGTGTGTGACACGTGAGAACAAGTGATGCATGTATGCAATTTCCGTTCTCATAACTCTGTAAAATTAATCATTAACGGTTATCAAAGTGTATTTGGCTAAAGACAAAGTTTGGAAGATGGGGTTTTGCACTCGATCTGTCATAACATTTGGCATTATAGGCTATAATAATATTGATTAAAAGTTACATAGTTCAATGTTCCTTTGTATTTTATTGCATTTCCAAAAACGTTTCCCTTTTAGTAATGTAATGATTCATCCTGGAGCTGGCTGACTTTTTTTTATTGAGAAATTGTTAGAAATCCCTATGGACATATTCACAAAATGAATTCAGAAAATAAAGAAAATCTGGAACCAAGGCTGCTGGAAAAAGTCATGCTTTCCCCTCAGTTCTTTCTTTTTCTGTAGCACCTCATCCTTTCTGTTCTTTGTTTACAATTATTCTTGTCAGAAACTTGTTTACCATAAATTCCTAAACTCCCCAACACTGACCGCAAATTGACCACTGCTGACCAAGCGCCTAAACTCCTCTTTGAAAAGCTAACCCTAACGCAAATAACCGCCATGATGCCAGAACGTCTTATTAAAGTTGATTTACTACCATGTTTTGATCCTTTAAAATGACTTAAGCAAAGACAAATTGACTTTGCCAAGAGTCATGTGAAGAAAGAATTGTAAAAAGAAACAGAAAATTGTTTTATTTGGAGTTAATCTGGGAAATAAGCATGATGATAAATACAATTACAAACAGGGGTGGTTAGTGATAGACATGTAATCAGTGAAACGCTGATTAATATAATGAGTTTAAATACTGGCCATTGTCTGGTGAGTTAATTTGATCATGATGTGATCTGTCTGTCTATTTATTATTCATTAAGCAGTAACACATGCTAACTCATAACTGACGACATGTAGATCTGTGTTTTGTACATGTGTGAGTTTCCATACGTTTGTGTGGACACATACTGGACATTCAACAATGGATCATTTGGTTTTGATTTTTTCCAACATCTGGTTGCAATGTGACTGTTTGTCTTTCAGTAAGTGCCGTTTGTGTTGTGTTTGTGTAAGTGTGTGCGGTGAGTGTGATTTGAGTTCAGACTGCACTTGTGTGTATGCGTGTGCTATGTAGATCACAGGGACTGTGAGATTGCATGTGTATGTGTGTTGCTGTTTTTTTAACCCATTTATACGAGAGCCATGTCACACTCCCCATGAGAAGCGATTACTGTTATCCATAGCCAGGCTTTAACCACACTCAATTTCTCTCTCTCTCTTTCTCTCTCGATCCATGCTTTCTAAGTGAACGGCTGTAATTCAAATATATACAAAACACACTTAAGGCTAGAATACGCTGCACGATTAAGGTCAAGACTAATTGCTGAAAGTCTGAAAGAGTTACTGCATCATGTATATCAAACATGTTTCACAATTTTAAACCAATTTTAGAAATCAATTTCATTTGCAAGAATTCATGTTTCCGAGTGAGGTTTTTTTGTGGTCGGAAGGACTTCAAAGTGTGGTATTGTGTGATCCTCGGGTAAAAGGGGGGTGTTAACAGTACACCGTTTTTAATTAAAATGGAAACCTTTTTATGGGTTTTGGCAACAGCAAACTTTAAATGACACCAGCAAATTTTGAAAATGATACCACTGTTATCTCTGTTTAAGCTACCATGCTACAAATTTGTGAAAAGGGTGACATGCATCTGTAGGCACATAGTCTTGATTAGCCAATCCTTCAGACTGACGGCTGAAGATCTGGAATCCATGGCGGCTTTCATTGGCCAAGACACACCCATGAGGCTGTTTGAACAACATGTCAAACAACCAATCACAGTTTTTTTTTTTATTTAGTGTCACGTTTCAGGGCGTGGAAATGTTTCCACATAACAGACCCATGTGAAAAACTCTCAGACGTATTTTAAAGATTTCTATGCCATGAACTTTAAATATTTCACATACTTTTAAAAATCCAGTATGTAGTTGCTCCAGATAGGTGCTCATCCACGTCACATTTGTAAACACGACAGCTTCCTTCTTCTGTGAGGGGGTTGACATCATAGCATCTCTGTTTCCAGGCAGAACTCGACACAAACATCTACCGGAAATCCTGTATAATTCAACCAATCCAATAATGACTTTGAAACTCCTAAAATGTTTCCACTTTTTTGTGACATATTGATCAGACATTTAGCCAATGTTGCATGGGTGTGATGTCTGAAGATGAGACTTATATGCACATAATGTTTCTTACAAAGTGACATCGCCAACTACTGACCTTTCAAAATACCGCTTTTTTTTTTTTGTTGACATTTTCGTATATCTGTGTGAACTTGGATCATTTTAACAATTTTGTCACCCTTAAAGTAAAAACCTTTTAGTTGTTGTGTAAATGTACCCTTAGCTTTTCAAGTGTAGCTATTTACAGTGTCAGCAAGTGTATGACGCCCACTTCAATGGGTATCACAAACTAAAGTGAGGACATAGGCCTACCATTTTTACAATTTTAAAACTAAACATACTGCTTTAGAAAAGTGGTTCCCAACCACGTTTCTAGATTTTACCCGTATTTAAATTACTGTGAATTACACAGGGATATTCCTTTATTCCTTCAAAGAAAATTACAGGTAAGGGCCATGAAAGTTTTTCTACTAATTGTTTCTTATAATTTATGTTTAGGACCAAAAAGAAAACTTTCAGCATTTTTATAAAAAAAAAACATAATCAAAAATAACATTGAGGCATTTATGCCTTTATGCAAGTGAACATTCCCAATTGGGGGTTTTGTCATTAGCTTTTTCAACTTATGGGGAAAAATTTGTCTTTAGCTACAGACATTTTCTGTGTTTCTTTAAACACTTTTTCTGTAGGGAGTGTGTTATGCGGGGGAAGACATTTCTTCCAGCTTAGACGTTTGACTATGTGTTATCTGGATACAGTGTACAGTATAAATGACCGGCACTGATCAGCGATGCTTGGGGAAGTCACCATCTCTCTATTTTCTTACAGATGTGTTTTGCGCAAAGTGAATTATGGATATTTTGACCTTTGCAGGTTTATTGGGGCCCCCAAGACACCGTTTGTGTGTGTGTAATTGTGTCCTCTCCTTTACCCTTCTCTCTTTTTCCACAGTAATAGAAACCAGGTTTTTCACTGCCTAGAAACTAAAGGAACATTTTTTTCACATGTGAGCTTATAAAACCTATATGGTATGAATCATACAAAATATGTCTATGCTGCTTCTGTCCATGTTTTTTTTTTTTTCAAAAATAGTTGCATTCTAGTTTGATTGCCAATTTATTAGTGTAGGTTACAGTTCTCATCTCACATTGTTTACTTGATTTATGGAATGGTTTAAAAATAAATACTCTTTGTTGACATTTATTGCTCCATGAAAATTCTTTTTAATGCACAAAAGGTTATTTATAATTTTCTTTTGGTTATTATTAATATCAAACCCCTTTTGAAAACATTCTGTTCAAGAGTCTATAATTAGCAGATGAATTTCATTGAACTTCTTGTTGTACCTGCAAATGTAAATCTCTTCTCTGTTATTTGAATGCATCTTATGGGCGTTGTGTTTATTCAGCTGCTAGTCTTTGTATTGGCCAGAACAGTGATTTGTTCCTTTTATAATACAACGTTTTGGAAAGAACACATCTGCTAAAGATATAAATTTAAATGGAACTTTACAATAAGGTATAGTTTAGTGTCCCATTACAAGCTCCACCAATGAAACCATGTTACCGAAGTTATAGTAAGAAAAATTATAGAACAAATATATATAGTTGTTTTTTTTTTTTTTTTTTTTTTAAACCATTTGGTGACAAACTAGTAGTCTATACTATGCAAGTTAAATTCTGCAAAATATTCAACCCTGTTAATGATTATGATGTCATTTAATTAAGAACCTTTTTTTTAACTGTTCTCAGATATATATTTGAAAAAAATAGATGTGAAACGGTATAAAAATGTGACATTTAAATTTAACATTCTGTTGCTGTGCTGGTCCAAGCTAGTTTAAGCAAGCAAACAAACAAGTAAAGCTGGTTAAACCATTTGACTGCGTTATTAAAAATACATTTTCCAAAAATAAAAAAAAAAGTTTTTCAGTGATTCCATAAAAGACCTATTTTTGGTTCAGGAAAGATTTTTTTTTAGTGTTAAGAATGTTTTAATGATCAAAATAACCTTTTTCTATTGTAGGACCTTTAGTGCATTTAAAATGTTCTATGGATGTTAAAATGTATGGAACGAATAGGTTACTTCTGTAACCCAGGTTCCCTGAGACACCGGACAAGTACTGCTCGCTAAGACGCAGTAAACTCATTTTTTGTTCCTAACTGAAGCCTATTTAACATGCAGTGAAACTGCACAGCCATTGGTTATGCAGTGGTAATTGTTTAAACCAATCGGCTGGCCGCTGTGCTTCGGCAACCAATGGCTGGCTCCTGCCGAAGCTCGCCTGAGGGGGGCGAGGCCGTCTATATAAAGCGGCTGAACCGCCACCGGACTTCAGGTTACTTTAACTGAAGAGACGAGCACTTACAACGCAGCACGGAATGCAGTACTCGTTCCTGTGTCTTAGGGAACGCAAAATAGCGTCTAAACCCATTTAGAGAGCCTTCGAGACTGGTAACCCTTAGGAGCGGACACTAAAGCAGATAAAGAGCTGGTCAGACCACCTAGGCCGACCGCACAATGTAGACTCTTAATGTCTTGAAAGGGCAGAGAGGGTTAATTCATGGCCCTCGTACAGAGGTAGCGCCAAACAAGATACCACCTGCACTCTGAACGGAGTGGAGAGCACCTTCGGTTTCAGGATGACATTAGTCATTTGGCCTGAAATCCAGGCAGGTGGGGCTAACAGACAGAGCTTGCAGATCGCCTATTCGCTTGACTGATGCCAAAGCCAGCAGCAAAACAGTTTTCAGCGTCAGTGCTCTCACGGTAGCAGTTTGCAGGGGTTCAAAGGGCGCACCTTTGAGGGCTTCTAGCACGGTGGGCAGGTCCCATGTGGGAATGGAGCGAGGGCGAAAGGGCCTATAAGGTTGTGCTGGGCTGCTATGGCTAAGCCTTAAGGGTGGATGGGGTGCGACCCCTGTCCAGCAGGTGTTGCAGAAAGGCTAGAATTAGAGATATCTGGCATGATGAGGGGTTTTCATTGCGCTCCGTGCACCACCTCGAAAAAACTGATAATTTCAAGCATAAGCATGTCTTGTAGACGGGACTCTAGCATGAGAAATGGTGTCTAGTGCATGCTCCGGGAGGCAGATAGGCTCCCGTCGAGCTGCCAAACATGTAGGGCCCACAGACTTGTGCCCTTTGCCTTAGAGAGAAGGTCTGGTACAGTTTGGTGGGGATGTGTGTTGTCCTTATCGAGCGCAGGTTGTGCTGGGCCCATCTAAGGATGTGCGCAGCCAATCTGAATAGGCGATTCGATGACAGACCCCCCCTGGAGATTTGTGTATGACACCACAGTCATACTGTCTAAACGAACCAAGACATAAGTGTTCCCCAGTTGCGGCATGAAAACGTGATAAGCATGCCATTCTACCAGCATGCAGCACGCCCCACCCCTTCATGGAGGTGTCTGTCGCTATCACTTTCTTTCTGCACACAATGTGGAGGGGAACATCTCACTGCAGCCACTGAGTGTCTTCTCATAAGCGGAGAGCTGCAATGCAGGCTCCGTCTAGTCTGAGCTGAACGCGTCCGTGACGGCAACCTCGCGGTGGCACCCATGCCTTCAACCAGTATTGCAGTGGCCATATCTGTAAGAGGCCGAGCGGTAACACTGATGAGGCTGTGGCCATTAGACTCATCATTCTCTGAAAGACTTTCAGGGGATGAAGCGTTGCGATGCTCTGATTTCCATGGAGTTTATTATAGTGCCCAGGAACGTATTTGTTGGCTGGGCATCAGCTTGCTCTTAGCAAATTTCACCCTGAGTCCGAGATGTATCTGTGAGAGAATGGCTTTAAATGTGAGCATTCTGAACTGCCGTCTTATCAGGGCACGATTCAGATGTCTCAGGCTGAGTATAAGTCTCAGACTGCCATCTCACTTGAGGACTATAAAGTACTGGCTGTAAAACCCTTTCTCTTTCTGCACGGAGGACAAAATGTGTCGTGCCCCTTTAAGAGCAGTGCTTTCACTTTGGTCCGCAGCACATGAGTGGTGTAGCTCACAACTGTAACCATCTCTTTATTATCCCCATAACCCTATTTGAAACTCCGGGAATGGCTTGCCAGGCATTCTGCCGACTGAAAAGGGTTTATTATATCGACCGCTTTGTCGCTGCTTGTGTATATGCTTTTAAAAGGAACTGCTCTTTTGTGAGTTTGTGTGTGCGCTATCACAGCGCGCTGCATGGGCGCTTTTTCGGACCCAGTGTTTGCAGCTATTATATTGTGTGTCATACCTGGAGCATTGCGAGGTAGAGGACAGAAATGGACAAGGTCCAGCTTATCTAGGGCCAGGGTCGCTGCCTCTTCAGGAATGGTAAAAAAGCTTCCAGCCAACCTAGAGCGACTTCTAGTGGCTCTGCATTGGCTGCTGGAGCTGAGGCGGCGTGAGTCAGTGAAACATGAAAGACAGCGTTCCTTTTAAAAGATTAAATACCACTCAAGAAGAGGGATACTGATGATCAATTTGAGCAAAACCACTGGCAGCTGTCTGTGACGGCATCCAATTCAGATGACTTATTATGATCGTGCAGCTCGGCAACAAGGTGCACTAATCCTCACATGAAACACACATTGAGGTGGCAGATTGTGTCTGCATAATTCACTTAAACATACTCAATCTCAACCGCAATTGTAGTTCTCACCTGTGAGGGGAGAACATAAGAGAGTGAGAGATTCAGTGAGCATGTGCGGCTAGACTGTGAAGCAGCTTTATAAGGATCGTGCAGCTCAGCAATGAGGTGCACTAGTCCTCAGATGAAACACACACTGAGGAGGCAGATTGTGTTGGCATATTTCACTCAAGCATACTCAATCTCAAGCATGAATACAGCTCCCGCCTTGGAGGGGAGAACATGAGGGTGTGAGAGAGTCAACGAGGGGGTCTGGCCGTGGCGAGACTCACACTGCACTGTTATTTATAGCTTTTATCCAAAGAGGGGAATAAAGACGCTCGATATATGGAGGGACATATTTACATGTATATTGCAGACATGTTTATCCAAAGTGACTTACAAATGCCAACCCAGTCTCATATAAAAACGTACCCTGACAAGGTTGGTCCAAAGTGCAAATTGTAGAGGGGTTACAATAACGGCCCATAAATTGTATGACTGTTACGTTTTTTGTCACTGTTTAGCTGTGATCCACGCACGGATTTGGATTCAAATATTGGGTAATGATATTGCCATTATTGTATTGGGGTGTGAT
>JAUCNO010001334.1:460698-473950 GCA_032353835.1 Enteromius viviparus | reverse complement strand
AGACAGCGCGGTGCCAGGAAAGCGGGTTGTGATTTGTTGTCGTGCACTTTACTGCAGCATGTTATGCACGTGATCGAAAAAAGTATACCCACAGCTGATCACCTTGATCGAACTTAATTTGATCGTGATCACAAATCGAGATTGTAAAATCGCCCAACCATAACATGGACATATTCTAGGATCTTTTGCCAATGCATTGCAAGAGTGCAGCACACATTCGTGCACAAATGTGGCGATAACAAACCTCAGTATCTCAGTTATCCAAACAGCAGTCGTGATTGGTCCGCTTTGTAACCACAGGATGATAAAAAAGGGAAGAACGTCTGTGGTAGCTATTCGCATCCTTTGGAAATGAACGTAATAGAGCATGATTGCTTGAAGCTTCTAATGAAAGTGGTGAGGCTGGTTACACAAACAATAAACGAAAAGTGAATCTAGTGATCCAAAGAAAAACTGTATTTGTTTATCCATTCCAATTATGACAGATTTTAAGAGAACTCCTACAAATGTTTATTAACTTAAGCTGCAACAAAAGCGCCTCTCTATTCGTCAACCCTGTTGTTGCTTCTTTAGCGATGAATTCAATTTGGTAAACAGATAGAGATCTTTTGCACATGCTTTGCTTCTGTAGTCCATACAGTCAACAAGTAATCAGGATTTTAAAATTTTTTGAAGTGCATTTGTTAAAAGTAACTGTGACATTTTGCCTGCTGATATGCTACAGTAGTTAGGTATGTTTAGAAGCTGCAAAATATTGCAGAGACATTAAAACAGAACTATAACAATAGCATAAATTCGCTTATTTCCTCTTTTCGCCAGAAGGTGATAAAAAATAGTAACAATATAAAACAAAAAATAAAATAACAATGATGACATATACTGCTATATGTATTATATATATATATATATATATTATATATAAACTCTCCTATCAGTTTCATGTCTGCTTACAGTCCCCAAATTCATATTTACAGACACATCAAAACACAAGCCTGAAACCCAGCAAGGAGCTCTTCAAGAGAGACTTTCATTTCACTCATCTCTATCAACCCCGATTCTTATTACACTTCTCCTCATCCCCTCGGCCTCTTGTTGTTTTTACAGCAAATTACATCCGATAATTGAGCCTGTGTTCCCTGCGTAGAATAAGATTGAAATAAAATTGAGAGGAGATGTTTAAGATGTACCCAAATCGAGAACTGTGGCTATTGGTGTGGAACAGAGGTCGTTGAACACACACACAAACTCACAGCCCAGTTTGTGTCTGTGATGGCTAGTAGACTATTTCTAGCTATAGATTATCCGTCAAACTGAGCTGGTATGTGTGTTTACTCATAAACCCTGAACATGCGTGGCTGGGCGTCGTGTTACTTGCTTACAAAAATGCGGAAACTTCCTCAGCTGTCCTCTAATTGTAAACACACTCGCAAATGACGCTCTGTGAAGTTACAATGAGAACATTTCCTGCTCTGAGATTGAAAGGAAACAATAACCCGCCTCATGCACCTCTGGCAGTGACATCTATGTAGGAGGCCAAAAATGCCATGTTTTGATATGATGGGGGAGCAATCGGGTGTACACAATCAATCATATGAAAATAAACAATGAAACTTTTGCACAGCATGCGGTTATGTGCTCATATTGGACACAGGTTTGAATGTGGTTTGCATCCCATTGATCCCCTCTCTCCTACACTTTTCTCTGTCTCTCCTGCACTCTCCATTACTGATACCATGAAATAGATATTAAAAAAGTTTTGGTCAATTTTGTCCATAGCTTTGAGATCTTTGTTTTTAGAGTTATTTTAAAAGTTGTCACTTTGTTATTTTAGTTATATAAACAGTTAAACTATATATATATATATAGTTGTGCTCATACGCCTCACAGTATATGCAGATACGTTAATAATTGTAATACAATTAAAGAGATTGTGAAAATTGCAAGTTATTCTTTAGTACTGTCCTGATAAGCTATTTTATATAACAAATGTTTATATATATATATATATATATATAAATAACTGAATTTCTAAAAATGACCACGTTCAAAAGTTTATATACCCTTAAATCTTAATACCTTGTGTTGTTTCCTGGATGATCCATGACTGTTTTAATGTTCTGCAATAGTTATTAATAAGTTCTGCATTGTTCCTGTCACATAGGAGACTGACACAAGCGGATCCAGACGCTGAGAGTTCAGTCGGAGTCGGCAGAACAGGGTCAAAACAACAGCGAACAGGGTACAGAGGGTGAGGCATGAATCAACATCGAGGAACACCGGCAGAATGTCAAAAGGGCAGGCAGCGAACATACAGGAGTAGAGAAGAAAGCAAGATCAATCACGAAACGGCAAACAAGGAAAATAATGCTCAGGATTGGAAAATTTACGGATGTAATCGCAAAACTTCGCAAAGGGTAATAGTCTGAATGTGGCTTTTATAGTGTGAGAGTAATGAGTGAGTGGGTGTGGTGACGAGTACCAAGTGTGTGGTTAAAGTATAAAAGCACTTTAACCACTGATTGCCATTTATATGTGTATTCTGATAAATATTCTTTTTTTTTAGCTAACAAATACAGTATTATTGTAGATGTTGTACTAGTGTACACTGTTTTAAAGGATGTTCAAATCAATTAATTATAACAGAGAATTAATTATGAAAGAGGCTGTTTGGTAATGTAATAAAAGGAATGAGGCTAAATAGTATATGTCAATACATGGGGGGGAAAAACGCAATCTTTAAGCCATTTCATGGGATCTCTAGAGACTAAAATCTCTTTCTTCCACCAGAGGTCTAATTATTCACTTTCCTATTACAAAAATACAAGTTAGCCTCATTAAATTCAGACACACTCATTTAAACCGTTTAATTTTTACATAAACTCAAGAAAGGAACACAGACGCATTCCTCATTGATCCCGCAGTCAGATTACTGCTCCAGCCGCATGGACTTCAGCCCACTGTTTATGGCAGAGCCTTTACAAGATAACAGCCCATCTCATTCTCATTACGCAGAGATTTTAATGGGCATTTCTCACAGCGGGTGGTCCGCTGGCCCTGGACTTCAGTGATGGATGAAGGAAGATCACGATAAAGGGAGAACAAAGAGATTGTGGATGTGATTTTAAGAATTCAAATGCAGAAATTGAAGTTTTTTGTATGTTTGTGTTATTTTATCTCACAATCTCATTATCGTAGTAAAGACCATCAAACCATTTAAATGAGGTTTGATGAGTGCTGTTTGTTTTCTTGTGTTGATGCATTTCCTTTTGAAAAAAGAAGGACATGTTCTCGTGTTGCGATCAAGCATGTCAGAAAATCACTTTTCTGTAGTGATTAATCACAAGCAATTTAGAAATCAGTAAAAAAAAAAAACACTGTAAACACTCTCCACGATTTGGTCAATAATTTAGATTTTTTTTTATAGATGAGAAAGTCAGAGGTTGGCTGGGATGTTCTGGATCTAAAACTGAAAAGTACTGCCCTGACATACTGTAACATGATTGTTTTTTATTTTTCCAACCTGTCCAATCATTGATCCAAAACCAATCCAGTTTCCTGACTAAAACACATCTAAAACATACAAAACTGGAAGTTGTGATATTATTAACATGTCTTATTATAAACGTTACAAATCTGAGGTTATCAAACATGTCTGATCTTTTTGGCCAATTTTAGAACACATCTGTTTGAGGTGCACATTTCTGCGTGTATCTGTTGTGATCGGAAAAAGTTTAAAGTCTGCTAGTGATCCTCGGCCGGTTACATAAAAAACATACATTTTAAGGTTAGAATTTACATTTTGATGTTAAATCTACTATTGTATTGTATAAAAATATGAGTAATCCCTTACTTTACTTTTTTTTCTTTCAAGAGAAAGGTGATTAAATTACTGTAACTAATTACACCAACAACTGTCCGTAATAAGTATTATTTTTTTGAATATACCAAAGTCAACTTCTCTTTTACCCATATAGTTTAAACACTGTAGTAGCTAATAATTTTGCTTTCATGGGGTCAGATTTGGGTTTAACAAAAATGTTGAGGGATTTGAGTTTCAGAGATAGAAAAATAGAAGGAGAGCGAATGCCTGCGTTGCAGTATTAGTGAAGCGTAACAGACCCAGTGAGAAAAGAAAAGTGAGAGGATTATTTGGGATTTAAGAAGAGGAGAGAAGTGCTGGAGAGTTCAGTAATGAGAAATTTGAGTAATTGTGTGTGTGTAAAAATATGTAGGTATTTGTTTGCCTGTATGGATAATCCTCTGAATGTGTGTGTGTGTGTGTGTGTGTGTAAAATTACAGTGTAGACTGCAGGTCTGCTCACATCTGCAGCCAATAAACCTCTACCGTACTGTACACCAAACCAGGAAATCACAAACAATAGAAGACTGGGCTACTGCCAAACACTCTAAGTGTGTGTGCCTTTCTCGTACAATTCAATGAAGTTATTCATGTGTAATAACATGTACAATGTGCAAATTTTACAAAGGGCATTCTTCTGGGTGGACTGTTTAACGTCATTTCTGTCTCTTAATTTGGGGAGTAATGGTTGAGATTTGTTTCTAATAATTACACAAGCGTCGACACTCTTAAAGACAAAAGGCACTTTCAGAAGACACAAAGCTAGGGTTTGTGAAACACTTGTGATATGACAGTCTAATTAAAAAATGACAGTATTTATTGTTTGTCAGTGTATTGTTTGATACTGATCTTAACTGAAAGCATTCAAGTGGTTTACTGTAATTCATAAACCATAAGGAACAAAAGTTAAATGCAATGCAAAATATAAAATAATATATACTTTATGCTCCACTTTTTGATGAAAGTACATCAAAAAAGCCTTTCACCTTATGTCTGTAAGTCTTTTTGTCTTACAAGCTTACTATTGTGGTTACTGAAAGATTGTTTGCAAACACAGTTGAAACATTCTTCATGCATTATTTAGAATTATATCCATTCCGTATACAGCCTTTTTTAGACCTCCAAATCATTGTTGTGACATTGTTTGGGTGGCGGGGGTGGATGGTGATTTTTCAAGCCCTTAATTAGTAAGGGTCAGACCCCCGAACTTTACGGAAAACTTTGCGTCAGCTGTTAAACATCTTTAAGCTGCCATTGGTCTGTGAAGATTGCGCAATACGAGGGTATGCTCTTGTTTCAAGTGGAAATCTTTTCTTTATTCTGTTTGTGAACTCTTCAAAAACTTGAACACACTGGAGGGCCGAATTGCAGAGCTGGTGCAAACACATTCACATCCCTATGATGGCTTCCTTACTGCTCTCCTTAAACAGCTGGATTGCTCACTTAAATAGTGTTTTAAGAGCCACTGTGTTACAGTCTTTGGTCACTGCTGTGTTACTTAATGAACTGAAGTTACACTTTCATTGTCTTCCAGATCTAATTCTTTCTCGGTTCCCATGATTTAATGACTTCCAGCTTTATCAAGGCTAGTCAGCAAGCACCATGCCTGTTTGATGCAAATTGCATACAAAATGGCAAGAACTTTCTCTAAACTGAAAGCCAGTTGCTGGCTTCATCTAATTAACAGCAAATTCCACTGAAAATTGAACATTCCCTACAGGTTCAGTTAAAGAGAGCTCTCTTGGTCTCACTTCACTGACTACTTGTAGCCAACCAAATTTACAGCTTTAATGCTGACCTTTACTACTGCCCTCCAACCCCAATAAACTATATGTGTATGTTTCCAACAAGGGTCACTTCTAGTCTATGGCAACTTCCACTCACTCCTTCATTTAATCTCAAATGCAAGCATTCACACCTCAGGAAACCAGCTTGACTTTATTTACACACACACACTTGCAGGCGATATCTTGGTAAAACCCCTACACATCTCTGAACAATTCTTTATCACATTTAATCTCCATCTTTCTACCTGTGTCCCACCAACTCATCAAACTTTTAGGTAAACCTATGTCCACTTTCTTCCTCCCATCTTACCTGTATAGTGTCATCCTCTCTTATCTCACCCACCCATTTCTAAACTCTGGATATGAATATAGCAACAGACACTGTGGCCCGGTTTCACAAAGAGGGCTTAGCTTAAAGAAAATATTACAGGTGAGCATCTTAACGCAGAACAATGACACTAACATGTTTTAAGATATGTCAGAGCAAGACATTTTCATCTGAGACAGCTCAAAAATGCAATTTAATCTGGGACTAGCTTAAGCCTTGTTTGTGAAACTGGGGGTTTATGTTCCACTTTAACTTTTTGTCTAGACAGTATCTGTGCTCTAAGTGTACCACCCATTTCTAACCCCCGGTTCTTCTTAAAACACTGGGACAAACTCAAACATAGAAAATGGCACAAATCTAAAGATCCGATGGACATGATTATGTATCAGTCTTTGATTTCATATTTCTCTGAAGTCCATACTGCCAAATATTCATATTTCCACAACAAGATAAACAGCACTTCAGTCCATTTAATCTCTTCAAAACTTTAAATTATCACCTCTGTCCTACTCCACCACCTCTAACCACCTATTTAAAAGCTGATGATTTTACTACATTCTTCACAGATCATTTATAACCATCAGCAGTTAGTTCTCAGCTCTGCGCATACAGGAACTCAAACCAACCACATCCACTGCTAAAACTCAACTCTTGATGTCCCCTCACTGAAGCAGAAGTATCTAAGCTTTTCCTCTCCAGCCATCTTACTACCTGTCCTCTAGACCCAACCCTCTCACACCTTCTCCAAACAATTTCTACTGCACTGTTACCAACACTCACACATCAACACATCTCTTTTCACAGGCCTTTTTCCCACTGCCTTCGAGTAGCCCGGCGCTCAAAAACCTGTTTAAACACTTTATAGACCTGTCTCTCTTTCATTCAAAGTGAAAACACTTGAACATTTGCTTTCAAACAGGTGTCATTATTTTGTTCACAGAAGAACCAACTGGGCATCAGGTTTCAGAACTGAGAGTATTTCACAGTCAGTCACTGAAGCCCTACGGATTGCGAAAGCTAATTACAAATGTTGGTTCTCTATCTGCCGTTTTTGAAACGGTGAATCACAGATTATTTTGTCCAACCTCTCATCACTTGGCATGACAGGAACTGCTGATTTGAATCTTATCTCACAGGTAGGTCTTTCAGGGTTGCCTGGTGAGTAGAGCTATCCTGCACACATCAACTAGTCACAGGGTTCTTAGTTCTTAGACCCATCCTTTTTTCTATACACACTACATCACTGGGACACATCGTACAAGCATGTTGCTTGTCCTACCACTGCTATGCTGATTACACACAGGTCTATCTATCATTTCAACCAACGATAGCTGCACAAATCTCAGGCTGCTTAGCGGATATCTTAGTATGGATAAAAGAACAGCGCCTGCAGCTAAACCTGGCAAAGACTGAGTCTCTTTTCGTCCTTTCCACTTCAACTCTACAGCACGATTTCAACATCCAGCTAGGTTAATTATCAATTCTCCTATCAAGTGGTCTTCAGTAAGCCCTAAAGGGCCCACACTTTTGCAGATTAGCTTGTTCTAATTGAAACAATGTCTGTAAATTTGTGTTACGGTCACTTCCTGTTTTTTTTATTCTATAGGATGAATTGCTTGTTCTATTTCCCCAACTGTAATACACTTTGGATAAAAGGGTCTGCTAAATGACAGTAAATGCAAGTTAGAAGAGTAAATGTTCCCATTTATTCTAGAATTACAATATCACATTTACACATGCTTACCAATTTCTCTCAACATGGATACAGAAGAGTTGGCAATCAACAAATAGGAACACAAAGTAACTGGTGTTACTTATTTTTAAAAAGCACCTTAGATATTTTCTCATAAATTTAGAAGTAATGTGATATTTTACATTTGTAACATTTATGATGTTTTATATGTACACTGGCTACACTTTCCAGAACCTTCACACTTGTCTGTTTTTCTGTGGTGAAGCAACCTGACAAGCTCCACCTGAGCTGCTTTCAAAACAAGATATACAACCTCCGCAAACACTTATCTAATATACTGTACAATCATAAGCAAAGTCACTTCCTGTAACAATTTTGTTCACTCTTTTTCTTTTTTTCCACTCTTCTTTGTAGCTTGGGCACTAATCAAGTTTATACTCAAAACATTACTGTTGCCTCTTATAATTCTGTTGTGATGCTCCTTATTTATAAGTAATTTTGGATAAAAGCATCTGCTAAATGAATAAATGAAATGGCATGTCAGCGTGCAGTTCCTTAGCCAAAATAAACTAAAATGTGGAATAAACATTATGCACATAGTCAAAAGTCTCAGGGGATCTGCTGACCTCCCATTCTGTGTGTGATGTTTAATTGACAGTTGTTAAAAAATGTATTGTTCCTAGTTGTTGTTGACCTAAAAAACTTCCCAGTACAGGAAGACAGTGGGAAATGGTGGGTATAGAAAGAGTATGAGAGAATGGAGAGGAGTGATCTTTGTTCCTTTAGTATCATTTACTTTTCCAGCTGGCCCAGGAGCCTGTCATGTCTCCATGACTAACGTTTTAAGTCACAAACTGTAGCTTAAAACCAACCTTAGCAAGCCTCTCACACACTTGGATATTTGCAAAAACACTGTTGATACGTGAAATTTGATGTGCTGTACAACTGAACAGAGATTAATAAAGGGTCTAATGACAGACATTTAGCATGTTAGGGCATGTTTATTTAAATTTGCAATTTTGGGCTGGGGGCGCCAGGAGGGAGTCTCGTCCCGGGAGCAATTTAATGTAGAACCGCCACTGATTATATGTATATTACCATCAGTCTTGTGTTTGTGTTTACAGTGATGTTCTGTAAAGAAACGTTTGCAAAAAAATCGCTAAAGTTTGCGAGCACCGATTGCACTATATTAGGAAATATATTTTTATGTCATATTCCCAGTGACTTGACTGGTAACATATTGTTTTGTTTTGGTTACGGCCATATGTGTACATGTACATGAACAATGCTTACATCTTTGCATGTCCTCTGACTTAATGTTAGGAGCTAGTGACAATGGATGATGACGTATAACAGCGTAGCAGTGGTGTCCCATTTCTTAGGGGAAAATTGTTAACCCTTCCCCTTTCCACTTCATTTCAAGGGGCAAGGGGCAAGGAGAAGAGGTGAGGGGTAGGCAAAGGGGTAGAAAATAGAATTGGGATTGGGCCTCAG
Source organism: Enteromius viviparus (assembly GCA_032353835.1). Taxonomy (NCBI): domain Eukaryota; kingdom Metazoa; phylum Chordata; class Actinopteri; order Cypriniformes; family Cyprinidae; genus Enteromius; species Enteromius viviparus. The sequence goes on along the minus strand of JAUCNO010001334.1, from coordinate 464,789 downwards.
CCTTTCTTGAAATGTGGGTGGTAAAGCTCAGATGGCCATCAAACACTAACCCCAGGTTCCTTGCTGTCCTGATTGGAATTAGTGATGTAGTCCCCAATTTAACAGTAAAGTGTAGTCAACTGACAGGTTTTCATGGATTACAAGGACCTCCATGTTTGAAAGTTTGGTTTGTTGTGATATATTTGTAAAAATTAGTTTTGTAAAAGAAGTAGTTTTGTAGAACTGAGTGTTGTTTTTTTTGGATGATTAAATGCAGTGAGAATGTTGCCAGTAGTAAGAGACGTGTTGAGGATGTGAGTGAGTGCTGGTAGCAGTGTTGTGGAGATCTCTTTGTTGGATGTGGAATGGAAACATGTCTAAGGGACAAGTTGGAGGATGGCTGGTACAAAGAACTTTGGAGACCTCATTCTTCACGAGGAAGAGAGAAAGAGTTGAATGTGTGTTGACGGAGATCGGTTGTGGCAAATCATGTAGAGAACAGGTTTTTGATGGTTGTCACCTTATCAGTGAAAAGGGTGACAAAGTCATCCGGTGTCAGAAGAAGTGGGATGGGGTGGAGGAAGAGAATGTTGTAATTAGTTTTCAGGTGTGTGGGGTGTTTTGTTTTGGTAGTAAAAGAGCTTGATTTAATGGTTGTAGAAGAGCATCTCTGATCCAAGGGCAGAAGGGGGCTGACCTGGAGCTGAGAGGACATACAACATATTGTCAAGGCATGATGTCGAGAAGAGATTATTAATAGCTTGACTGAAATCAAGAGAAGTGGTTGGGGGAGGAAAGAGCTGCAGACACAACTGAGGAGAAGTGTGTAGTGGCGAGAGAGAGAGATACGATATTAAAAAAACAGTGTATTCAAACAATCAATGTGCAATTAAAATGGAAAATAAACAAATAGATTTATTTACTCACGGGCGGGGTGTGAGGCAGGGCTGTCCACTATCACCGACCCTCTTTAATATTTACATTAATGAACTGGAACAACCAGTAGCACCTGGCCTCACGCTACATGACTCCAACATTAAGTTCTTGCGGTTTGCAGATGACCTGGTTCCTGACTATTAATACTAATTAAACTAAGTACTAACATTCCAGAGAAGACCCAGAATTCAGGGAAAGAGATAATTGCACCCAAATTGAATATGCCACAAACTACACCTCAGGCTGAAAATAAGTACAACTGGAAAGCTACATTTCGCTGTGAATGAACTTTAAGACAAAGCAAGAAGGGCCTTTTATTCCATAAAAATAAATAAATAAATAAATAAATCTATCCAAATTGAAATCCCAATTCAATTTGGCTTCCAATCAGTCATAAAACTTAATGCATTACACACCAGTGAAGTGTGGGGTCCTCTCCTAAATCATGAATTTGAAAAATGGGACAAAAATCTAATCGAAGGCCTGTAGGAACACACCAAAGAATTCACGCAGGGCAGAAATACGCCAGAATTAGGCTAATAATTTGCATTGAGAAATGAGCCATCAAATTCTGGAAACACCTAAAAAAATAGCAATGCAACTCTTTGAAAACTATGAAGTGAATCCTGAAAAAAGTCTCCTGAAGCTGCAAAAGAAACAACAAAAAAACAAAGTAAACTTGAATGTTATTTAGCCCTAAATAGAGTTTGCTTAACTGCAGTATATCTGAATGCAGTGAAGGACAGTACATTAAGACAACAAATGGTGAGGTACAGACTGAGCAGTCATAATCTGATTATAGAGACAACAGATATCGACAGCTCTGGCTGCCCAACAAGAGCCGCATCTGCCCATCCTTTACCCATGTAGAAGTGGAGACAAACCCACAACACTAAATTTTAAATTGTTTAAACTGTTGAATTAACTGATACATACATGCATGTATTTGTTTGTTAATAATTATTATTATTTATTTATTCATTAGTAGTATATATCTGTTCTAGATTCAATGTAAACACTGTTTTGGCAATACACTGTAACAAGTCTAATGCCAATAAACCACATATTCATTAACTGATGAAGAGAGAGAGAGGTTAAAGCAAAAGGAGAGCAGAGGACGAGTGAAAGTGCATGGCCAGAGAAATGTAATGAATAAAAAGATGCTTGTCATTGATAAAGTTACATGTGAGGATGAGGTCTAGCTGGGTTGGATTTATTTTTTTTCCAAGTAAGATTGTTGAATTACATTATAGGATTATTTTCTCCATAAAAGATGCAATCTTAAAAACTGGCCAAAAGAAGGTATCTTAGAAGGCAGCATTATTGTACTACATAACTTTTGAATGAGTGTATGAGTTATAAACACTTCCAAGCTACAACTTACAATGCTGGTTATGCTTTGTCTAAAATGATTATTTCTTGCAAAAGGAATGCAAAGAGAAATTTGTAAAGTATTCCATTTGGAATTTGTAAACCATAAAATCATTCCAACATAAAACAAACAAACAAAAAAATCAGAAACATGTATTTCAAATGAATTAGTTTGATTGTTAGGATAAAAAGCCACTATAGAACATTATAAGGAAGCTTTTTTTTTTTTTTTGCTCATTAGGATTTGGAACAGAATTAACATGCTTTTACTAGTGCCACAATAATAAACAGATGTTTATACACTAAACCCCACTCCATACACACATGCACACACACACTAACCTTTCTCGATTGACAGTTCCATCCAAAACTCCTCACAGACCACTTATTGGAAACAGATGGTTGAGTTTGAGAAGTTCCCGGAATAGAACATAAACATTATAAATATGATGTACAAAAATGTTGCTAAGTAACGATAAACAATAACACTGTGGAAAGAAATAGTTTGTTTGTCTTTTATCGCCTTTTAAAGGGTCGCCTTTGTAATCGTCTTAGCTCTAAGTATTTGGACCCTTCAGCACATAAATCATGCACCATTTGTGCTGCTACTTTTTGCACTTTTAATCTGGAAGATACTATAATAGACAAAAAGAGGGACCTTAGAAATGTTATAGGGATTTGAAATGAGCTTTTTGCAGCCAAGCAACAAGAAACCATTCATGTACTAAGACCCTGGTGAGTTTTGCATAAGCACCACTCATATTGTCTTCAGAAAATGTTATCTAGAAAAAGTAATCTAATCTAGAAAATTTACATATTAGAGTTTGAAACCCAAATGCCTCTGTAACGTCTTGCCTCTTCTGTGCCTTTATCCTCTTTGTTTATCCTTCAGGACACACACTCAAATATGGCTGCCATCGTTTCTATTGGATTTGACTTCAGACCACAATCCTTAGAGAGAGAAAATGAGAGAGAGAGGGGGAGAGGAACAAGAGCAGAGGAACAATTTATCTTTAGCTCTGAACCCAGGAGAGACTTTGTATGTGTGTGTGTGCGTGCGTGCGCGAGACAAGGGAATGTAAGAAGTAGCACATAGTTGCCACCTAGTGTGGATATGAAGGTAGTGTCATTGCTTTCTTGACTAACTGTTCATTTTAGTTAAAGATTTTACCATCCAAAAATATGCAGAAGAAAACATTATTGTTGATTAGAGCTTGTTTCCACATAATTAGTGCTACTTAATGTTCCCAGCTATGTTTTACTGAAGAATTGGAGTTGTGTGATATGTAGGGACAAACAAGACAACTGTTGACAAAGAATGTATAGCCAGGGGCATAGTGTTTTGGGGGCCCTCAGCAAGTGGTCGATTGTCATAGATCCCATAGCGGAAATTAATTCTAGGGGGGTTCCCCTCGTCCATGGTTTGCATGATGCCTAAGCAAACTACTGTTCATAACTTGTGGAGCAATCCTTGTCAAAACTTATAAAATCAATCATATTAAATGCACACTTGAAGTGAACCTCAAGTCTTAAAAGTATAAAACTCTACACACAAATCCCTACATTTTTCATTGCTTTCACCTTGTGGTCATTTAGAAAACACTAACATTCAATAATGTTAACTGAGTTCTGCACAGCTTCAGCTCAGTTAGCACACAATTACCCAGGTGGAAACGCAGTCAAAATTTTTCACACACCAATCAGAACCTTCGATGGAAATAAAAGGCTCAAAGTTAGTTTACAGTTATTCTCAGGGGCTTTGGTCCATTTCTCAGATCAGAAATGAAATTCTCAGAACTACTTGT
>JAUCNO010001334.1:443495-460598 GCA_032353835.1 Enteromius viviparus | reverse complement strand
TTCATTTTGACCTGAAAATAGGATGTTTGGGAAATTGGGTGAGATGTTATGGATTTGTGTTTACTGTTGTGAGAATATGAGGCATAGTTTCAAGAAATGTGTTTAAGCAATCGAGAAAATCTGTAAATTTTTATATATTTTGTTTTATTAGGATCTGTGGTCAAGCTTTAAAGAAGTACTGTAATGTGCTTTTTGATATTACAAATACAAATAATACATTTTAAATATACCTATAAGTACATATGATAATTGTCTACTTAAGTCCTACATACCAGTAGGCGGGTCAAATAAGCACTCTAAAGTTCAGCTAACTGCATTTAATGCAAGTTCATAATCAGATCCATTTTCTTTACTTTTAAATGACATGCAGTTAAATGTCTGAAAACATTCAGTTCACACTCAAGTATATCCTTTATAAAGTGTATTATATCCATAAGTTTTCTTTGTAAGCTAAAGTTCAAGCAATATCTTATAATTCTGTGCTATTATGTGACTTCAATAAGAAATGTTTGAGACCTCTTCTAAACATACAGTAGTAGGCTTTTTCTCAGAAGAAACAGTCGAGACGAAAGATACTTTTATTCCCTGTTTAACCTCACTGCTGTCAAAGAGAAACAACCGAGATATTAAACATCTCATTTGTGATTGTTCTGTCCAACAGGATGTTTGACTATTTTCATTTAGATTTAGACAAACAAGGCACCTCAGGTGATGGAGTCAAAGAAAGGAAGTGTGTGTGTGTTAGCAGACTGATGAATAACTGTGTTTGTATGTACCGCCACATTCACCTTTCCCCCTGTGTCTTTCTATTGTGTGCGTTTCTGCTGAGTGCTACAACTGCAAAAATATCTGTGACACTTTTCTCTGTGGGAAATGAAGCAAGGCCACGACCATTTATCAGCGTGTCCCGTTATACTGTGTGCGTTTACTGTATGTGTGTAAGTGGCTATGAATGTCATCATCTGGGTCACCCTATACTTAGGGCACTTGATTAGTGTGAGAGAGCGTGAGACAACAAGGAGAAAGCAAAGCATGCAAACATAGAACCAGCTAGCTCACACCTGGAATGTCAAAATAAATAGTCTCACACACTGCTGTAGTCTTTTAAAGATGTTTCAGCTTTGCAATGTTGCCTAGAAATTAATAATAACAGGTGTGTTATTAATGGTAAGACAAGTGGTATACTGTAGCTATTTAATTTATAAATAAATTTATTTTAATTTAAATAAATAAATGTATTTTATTTGTATGACTTCTTTAAGGATTATTACAGGACAATTCCCCTCAAAAATGATAAAACGTGAATTTTTCTTATAGTGCTTTGTCCATCCTGCAGTTTACACAGTAAAAAAACAAACAAACTGATAATAGTAATGTGGCACATATTCGTTAATTATAAGTAAAAGTACATTTAATTTACTTAATTTCTGCAATATGATAATGCGATTTCTGTAATAGTACTAATAAATTAAAGCTGCGAACAAACAAAAATATGTGCAGAAAAACATTGGAGCCGGAACTACTTCTATGTCTTATGTACTTATGTCTATGACGAATCACACAGGTACTGTATTGTTACTCCGCAACAATACAAAGTCAAAATTGTCTAAATATAAACACTAATTATAGTTGTTGTGATTTAGGACAAGGCAAAAACAAGGTTTTGAAAATGGATTAATGGTGCACTCACTTATTAAATATATTTTGAACACACAAAACGTTACGGACTGCAGCTTTAAATGTGTTTAAGTACACAACTACCAGGTTTTTATATGTATCATTAACTTTCAGTCTCAAATTTAATCAAACTAAATATTGTTTGTTTCACAGCTAGTCATGTTTGTACCATTTTCAGGATTTTTAAGGGAATTATAATAACAAACGCAATTGTTTTCACAGTAAACAGATTTATGCTGATTCCAAGCAGTATGGATAAATGCATTTTGAATTAGAAAAATCTAATTAAACAGAGGCAAAAAGTTAATAATAAAGATTTTTTAGAGGTCTCTTTTTTCATATCTGTTTAAAAAGTGTGTCTGATGCATCACATTAAGTTTCCTAGTTTCTTTATGTTAAAACTGCCTAATCCAAATGGATAGAAGTTTTATATGCATTTTAAATACACAAATCCTAAATTTAGGCCTATTTTTTCTATGTATTTTTGTGTTTAAAATAAAAGTCTACTAAAAGTCTTGATATCTTATCCAAAGTAACTTGTCCAAAAAAACATGGTATTATTGATAAATGAAGATGTGATACATATACAAAACACATCATCACTATGTTTATTTATTTTATTTCTCAGTGTTTGTTTGTTTTTTGATATTTGGATCCATAACAAAGTCTGAAGCACACAATGCAAATTCTGTACCTTTATACCAAGTCTAAGCTCTAACAGATGATTCTGTGCAGTGGAATGGTGTGCTCAATGTCTGGCCGGTGCTTTCCTCTAGTCAAAACTCCTTTGAGTAATGACAAACACAGTCATCCTGTCAGGAGCTATAGCAGCGGGCAGGGTGTGTGCCAGAGAAAGAGTGTGTGTGTGTGTGTGTGTGTGTGTGAGTCTGTGGAAATTACATCAGCAACCACAAACCTGACCCTGCCAGACAATAAAGGTCACCCTGAGTGCCAGCCACCAAAATGGGAGGAAGAGGCTGCCTTTCATTCCTATTCTGTCTGTTCTCTTGTGTTTTATTCCTCTGAGTGAAGGCCTTCCTGACCTCTGCATGCAGGAACGAGCAGTAAGGAAGTCTAAGCTACTGTATGAGCCCTGGGTTGGTCTGCAATGAACCACACACACACAACATAATGCTACTGATGACATATAGCTTCCTGGTTTGTACTTCTTGTACATTTACATATAGTAGCTTTAGAGAAACTTTGGACCAACTTTAAAATACTTCAAAATTAATTAGTTAATTAGTTAATTAGATTTTTGTTATAAAATACACTTGGACAGTGTAATATATTCATTCAGTATTATACGTTATATCAAAAGTTCTGTAGGATTTGTACATTCAAAGATATTCCTAATTTAAATAATGAATTTGTCTTTGTCGCCTATCAATGATGCAATATCCGCACTATCCTCGGTTTCTGCCTGTGAATACTACGGCAACACGCGTGGACATATAAGTGGTAGTTATTTCTTGTGCATTTCGATATAATGGATCATGATTAAACTCTCCACAATCCCCAAAAAACGTAGATGTATACGAATTAACGCAAGAAGATACTGCAACAAATAAACAAGGACTTTTTCTCTTTAAAATAAATTTTACACCTTATATTTATTTTTCTAATGTATTTGCATGGCATTTAGATTTGTCTTTTTATTTATTTATTTATTTTTTATTCTATTTTATGAGCCCAAAGACGTACTGGTGCCACTGTACCAACATCTGATTTTGCTGGGTTCAAAATGTTTCCATGTCATCAGTAGACAATGTAATCTTACTGATTAATGAACAATGGTCAGAAAATGCATATAACTGTGCACATTCAGTTTTAGATCAGGTCAGGGAGGTTATCTGAGCAATGCTGGGAAAAGGTCAAAGGGCAAATCACACAACCAGGCTAGAGTAACAGACTGAGAGTTCATCAAGTTCACTATCTACAGTGTATCTGCCCATTAATGAAAGAATTGTATTGTCCATTAGATGTTAATTTATATGTTTAAATTACATATTGTGAATCCTGGCGCTAAAGAGCACGACAAAACAGCATGGTAGAGTGTACACAAACTCTGGAGGGTGGATTTATTTACAATGCAGGTAAGTAAAACAATACGTTGATGGTGATGGTGGCGGTGGCGGTGCTCAGCGTGAGTGTAATACCCTTCTTTTCCTTCCAGCCTCCTCAAACCCAGGCCAATCGCATCCCAGTAGAACTGCTACAGGTAGGTCCTTGACGACTTCAACCTCAATCATATTTTTAGCGTTTCCCCCTCTTTATAGTGACAGAGCATGTCGGCACCTGTTGGGTATCACCCTGCACACATGTTACTGTGAGCGTACCTTTCAGCGATGGCCGGGGCCAATTCGTCAGGCCTCATCAGGGTTATGCTGCATCCTGAGTCCAGAACAGCCTTGTAGATCTTTGCATGCACCTCCACGGTGACATGGGGTATTTCTCAGGGGACCTTGCGGTGTACGGCGCAGTCTGCCATCCATTTCTTGGTTGCCGGCATCGGCTCATACAGGGGACTCATCGGCCTATGTACTGCGTACTGGGTAACCCTCATGTCTGGGGTCCTCTCATGCGGGCAGCCTGCCGCATAGAGCAAGGTAGAGCCCGCAGCACCTTGTCCACCACCACTCTCTCTACAATCTGGCCTTAGTAGCTCCGCCTTCCATGAGCCAGTGTTCAGCTAATCGAACCAGTTCAGCCACCTGGGCGCGGGCTGGCATACAGATCTTGAATTCCGAGTGTTGGAACATCTGAGACACGGTTGTAGATGATAGCCCCTACTGGGTGAGGATTTTGGTTTTCAGCCTGTCGTAGCTGTGGATATGGGTTAATTAGCTCGCTGAGCTTTTCCAGACAGCAGTGGTGCCAGTGCCATCACCCAGGTGTCCCGTGGCCATCCCTCTGTGGAGGTGGTAGACTCAAACATTTGCAAGGAAGTCTATACGTCATCGTCAGATGTCAGCTTGGGGATAAGGCGGGTGGCAGCCACTCGAGGATCAGGCATAGGAGTGCTTTGGGTTGTGGCGAAACGCATTTTGGCAAGGCATTCTTCCGAACACTCTTATCGTTTGGCCATCACCTCATAATTTTGTTGTTGGTGAACACAAATTTTCCGTTAACTGCTTCAGGAAGTTTTCCATGTTGATGCAGGGGCAGAGAAGCGTGCATCTGTGGGATGGAGAGAAAAAAACTGTTATGGGTCCAGGGTAATGGAGTTTTTGTAAGTTTGTGTTCTGATGTGAAGTTTCTGTTTGTTGACTTCTAGGCCAGTGTAATTGCCCGCATTCTCCACCAGTGTGAATCCTGGCACTAGAGAGCACGACAAAACAGTGTGGTTGAGTGAACACAAACCCCGGAGGGTGGATTTATTTACAATGCAGGTAAGTAAAACAGTATGGTGATGGGGGCGGTGCTCAGCGCGAGTGTAATCCCCTTCTTTTCCTTCCAGGTGATGGTGAAGAGTGCTCCTGTGGTCCTCTGTGGCCCAGGCTCATCGTTCATGGCGTCTCATCTGTGAATCAAAAGAGAGGTAAGTCACTCATCAATGTAGAATGGAGACATTGCTTGTTACGTCCTTGTTTGGGTGTTGCATTTATACTGGTCCTGCCGTGAACGATTGGCCCAGGTAGATGAGTTCCAGGTGACGGTCCTCTGTTGCCAGGGCGATGCTGATCGGTTCCCGTCACAATATTCAGTCTGACTCGGATTATTTCTGTCTCAGAGGATTCTAAAAGAACAAATTGTGTTAAGTGAAGTAAATTATACAAATATCTCCTCGTACATAAGTAGCAGTGAACAATGTGTAGACCCTGTGAATCAGAACACATTGTATATATATATATATATATATATATATATATATATATATATAGGCTATATATATATTTTTTTTTTTTTTAATTTGTCAACTATTAAGGATATTAAGCTACAGGTTTTTCTCTGTGGAATTTGATCAACAACAGAATTTACTGGAGTACTTGCAGATGTCTCACACAAAATAAAAAAAAGATGAAAATAGATGGGATGCATGACAGCAATATATTTTAAAGTCTGAGTAAGAAAAATAGTGTTGCATAAATAATTAATTTATGTCCCGATTACTGATTGCACTGCTTAAAAACACACAAAGATGAAGATTAGTGTTTCCAAAATCTTTAATTCAACACACAGGCAACTTTAACACAAGAAAGAACACAAAGAAATAAGTAACACTGACAAAACTGGACAACTAATACTGAACACGCAGTAATTTACCTACACAGGCTAATGAGACACAGCTGAACAAGACAGTAAATCAAAACCTGCAAATAAAGTCAGGGGAAAGGTGCAAATACCAAACTGAACTGAAACCCTGACAGTCACACAAGGCAGCTCTGAATTTATTTAGAAAGCAAAATTTATTTACAAATGAAGGGACAAGTACCATGGTACTATAAGAACGTTATAGAGGTTTTGAGATCATTTTCATTTTTTGTGTTAACAAATACTCATTAAAGATTGCATAATGTGTCATTTACAAAACAAAAACTGCTTTGATGATACCATGGTGCAGTGATTGTACCAGACAGTAATTCCTTGGCATTGTGATACACTGATCAACCACCTGCCTAATATTGCGTAGTTCCCACTTGTGTGACCAAAACACCTCTGATGCACCAAAGAACAGACTACAGGACCTCTGAACATGTCTTGTGGTATCTGGCACCAAGATATGAGCAGAAGATCCAAAATTCTTCTCGACTCAGGCCCTTGAGGTCCACTTTCCTGCAGAGTTTAGATCCAGTCCTCAAGGGCCAGAGCTAAGAGCTGAGAACCCCTGCTTTAGGCAATGCAAGATTATTTATATAGCACATTGCATACACAATTGTAAAAGTGCTTTACATAAAATTAATTAAAATAATCACAACAATAAAAGCCAAGAATGCATTTTAAATGTATTAAAAATGATGCAGTTATTCGGAAATAGCACAGTGCTCTTTCAGTAAATGCATAGCTAAATATATGTGTTCTGAGTTTGGACTTAAAGGAGACCTATAATGCTCCTTTTTACAAGATGTAATATAAGTCCCCAGAATGTGTCTGGGACGATTCAGCTCAAAATACTCCACAGATCAGTTATTGGTTAATTTTGAATATGCCTATTTTAAGAAGAAGCAAAAGGTTGTTTTCGTGCATGTCTCTTTAAATGCAAACTAGCTGATGTTGCCAGCCCCCTTTTCTAGAAAAGGTCTATGCTTTTACAACTGGTATACTCTGCTAAAAAAACATCTGCTAAAAATGCAGAAATCATGCATATTATATGTTTGATATGTTTAGTTTTTTCCCCCACACATCCGAATAAAGCGTACATAAAGTGGCTTTTACACAGCGTGCGACACGAAGTACTAACTTCTCTTTCACATCTTACCATGCTTTAACTCTCAAATACACACAAGTTTATGTTATAAACAGACGAGCTGCTGGTTAAGTCTGTGAAGGTAAACAGCTGGGAAAGAAATTGCATATTTATATTAGATCTGTGGCAGCAGCATAATATACTGTAAATGAATCAATAAATCCACTGCTCTCTTGTCTCCCCTGAGGCTGGGACTCTAAATAGTGTTCTGTGCTCTTCAGTGAGCCAAAGACAGAAACAGTCGGCATGCTTTAATCAAACTTTCACTGTGGTGTTAGAACTGGTACACCAATGTTGCTTGCAAAAATACACAGCAATGTGGGTGGAAACTTGCAGAAGAGGTGGTAATATAATAAGAAAAATAAAATGAAAATGGGTTTTTCATGTTTCCTGGGTTGGTACGTAGATTGCCTGGGGACCCGATTATAGCACTTAGACATGGGAAAAGTCACATTTTCATGATGTGTCATCTTTAAATGTGGCTTCTATCGATCTCAAATGCAGATGGCATAATAGAAAAAGCTCCCCTTTTTTTGAGTGAACCCTTGGTATTTCTAACTGACTGATCTTAATGATCTGAGTGCTCTGTTAGGGTCATATTCAGTAATCATGTCTGCAGTGTATTGAGGTCCTGGTCCATTATGTTGTTTTAAAACAAGTAATAATACATTAAAATCAATTCTTAATGTAACTGGAAGCCAATGTAAGGACCAGAGGACTGGTGTGATATGCTCAGATTTTCTGGTTCCGGTCAGAATCCTGCCAGCAGTTTTCTGGATGAGCCACAGCTGACTAATGGTCAGGGGCCAATGGGGAGTCCATTACAATAATCCATTCTTCACTTCTCCAAAAGCATGAACAAGTTTTTCCAAGTCTTAACTGGAAACAAAACATCTGATTCTTGCAGTGTTTTTGACATGATAAGTTGTTGCTTTGACTGATACTATGGTCTGACTAAGATTCTTGATTTTCATCTAGATTCAAGGTGCATTCATTCAATTTAGAGCCTCATCTTTATTTCCAAATGCAATGATATTTGACAGTTTTCTCTTTGTTTAACAAGTTCATTTCATCAGTGCATTGGCAGAGGGAATCAATGGGGCTGTTGACATTTGGTGTTAATCTGGGTGTCATCTGCATAGCCATAATGGTTGCTTCTCATTGTTCTTTAAATCCTGCAAGCTGTAATGTGAGGCCTACAAATATCAGATTATTGGTCTAGCACAATGCTCATGCAGACTGAGATCTGAAAGTCAGTTGGAAGTGCTTAATCCAGTTGAGGCCGTCCATCAGTGAACACCACTGCAGTAATCTTTAGGTAGGTGGTACATGGCAAAGTAGCATCCACATCAATGTCAGCACCCAAAGTTTCCAAAACACTGCCTCCGTCTGCCTGCCTTTTTTCCATAGTGCACCCTGCTCCTTTCCCAGGTAAATGACACACGCATCTGGCCAACCACCTGATCTAAAAAAAAACATGGTTCAGTCCTGACACTCACATGTCAGATTGTAGATGCTTTTAGTGGTGGACAAAGGTCATCATGGCACTCTGACTAGTATGTGACTATGTGTTCAGACAACTTTCTTTTATTGCCAACATTAGATTTTTCAGCAAACTGAGCTTCAGTAGCTCTTCAGTGTGATTGGCCTAGACAGCCTAGCCATGTACATCAATGAGCCTTGGGTGCCCATGACATCAGATCACTGGTTCTTCTTACTGGTATTAACTACTGCACGCTGGGACACCCCACAAGACTAGCCATCACCATTTGGCCCCTGTCAAAGTCACTCACATCTTTCCTCTTGTTCATTTTTATGGCTTCCAACACAATGAAAAATAACTTCATATTATATATATATATATATATATTTTTTTTCTTCTATTATACTATGCCTACTACTACATAGTATTACCATGGTAATATTTTGTACATATAAGTACAGTGTATGTATTGTCCACTAGGTGTCATCCACTCACCACATAAAACATTACTGTTATTGCGCATGAAACTATGAAATTCTTGTATAGGGAAATGACTAGCAAACAAGAGGATAAAACAGTCTGTCTTTAAAACATGTAAATGACATGTGTTTGTGTCATATACTAAAGAGGCCCATGAAGGTGGCGTGAGCTGTCAGGATGAGCTCTGCAGATTTGCGGGGAACAGAGAGCTGAAGTGTGGATCCAGACTCTAGGAAGAAAATTCCTATGAGAGAAACACACTTAATAATCAGCCAGATATTTAGATTAGACTATAAACATTTAGCAAATTTTGAAAATGTTTTTGATTTGCATGATCAAAAACTTCTACTGCAGATGGTACTGTATGGTCAACACAGAGATCTGGTCTTATAAGCTAACTAAACCTAAACTCTTCATCTGTGTGGACTTCTAAACACTTATGAGTGTGTTGCTTGAAGTGTGAACTTTTTTTCTGTGATAGCTGAAATTTGGCTGGGTCATTCTTAAAAAAATATATTTTTTGGCCCATTTGTAGTATTATTACATACAGTGTTGGGGAAAGTTACTTTTAAAAGTAATACATTACTATATTGAGTTACTCCCTAAAAAAAGTAAATAATTATGTTACTTAGTTACTTTTCATGGAAAGTAATGCATTATATTACTTTTGCGTTACTTTTTAAATATGGGCAGAGCTTAAGTGTTTGTTTTTAATATACAGTAAGACGTTCTATTTATAGCAAATGTAAAAGCACACCAAAAAAGTGTCACCGATAAACCTCAGGCTGAAGAAAAAGTAAATTCACATATGTAAAGTAGAATACAGGAGAAAGTTCAATACTCTTCAGTAATAAAAAAATCCCCAAAAACCAATGAAGCACAATAGTTAGTTTTTTAAAAAGTCCTTTTTGCTTGTAAGTCTGGTTAAACTGAATCATCAAAGGTTAGCAGCAAAGATATTGGTTAATAAAATAAGATTAGATAAATTTGTGTAATTGAATTATTGTGGGTTTGCGAGTTTTTTTTAATTCACAGTCTCTAGATTTTTTTTTAACACAGTCTCACAAGCAATTCGCACTTATTCGTACGAGGTGCCAAATTAGTGCCAATTCGTACTACTTCGTACAACCTTACTCGTACGATTTCATACGATTTGTCTAAAACCACGTGACGGGTAGGTTTAGGGGCGGGGTTGTGTTCAGGTCATTCGTACAAATTCATACGAATTGCCATCTCGTAAAATATGTACGATTTAGAATAATCGTATGAATTCGTACGAGTGAGGGCATACAAATTCGTACGAATTAGCCACCTCGTAAAATATGTACGAATTGCCGTGAGATCAGGTTAAGTATTCACACACCGCACACAACGGTCTGAATTTCTGATTTCTACCAACATGGGGTCAGGAGACTCGTCAGTCAATAAATAAGAAAACAAAGTAACTTGTGTTACTTTTTTGAAAAAGTAACTCAGTTTTATTACTCCAAAATTAAAAAGTAATGTGTTACTTTACTAGTTACTTGGAAAAAGTTATATTATTACGTAACTCGCGTTACTTGTAATGCGTTACCCCCAACACTGATTACATACATATTATTTAGTTAAAAACTTGAATTATGTTTAGTGTGTTTTAAAAAAGTACCTTATATACAATATCAATTTATTACTCTGACTCATTTTTATAACATTATTGTCTTGATAACTCACCAGCAGTGTAGCAAGTGTTGGATGGTTGGCTGACGTTCCTGGGCATGCTTTTTAAACACTTCATCAGCTTAGTCTCCGCCCCCTTGTGCCTCTTCGTGATCACATGACCCATTACCCAGGTGGTGTCTTTATACAGCACCTGTGACAAGTAACAGAACAAACCCTGATGTTTAGAGAGATCCTTGGCGATTCAGAAAATGCAAGTCCACATGTTGTAAATAATGTTAAGCTTTGGTAACACTTTATAATAACGTCCCCTAGTAAGTCATTTATAAGTGATTAGTTAAGGATGAAATGTTCATCTACAAAACATTCACAAATGATTAATAAGCGATTATTACGTTTAGTTAATTAATCAATTAGAGGTCAATTAGAAGTTGTGATATGTTAAGGGTAAAGATGGTAAACAGGGTTCCACCATGGCAATGTTAAATGCATTTGAGATGCTGCATTTTCCTCTCCATTTTGCTTTCAGGAGTGAGTGAGGCTCACATGAGAGAATGAGTGCTGGTGTTTAGTGAGTGGGTGATCATTTTTATAAAAGCTTACAAAAGCTGAATATGTAATAAATTAGATATACTATAAAAAAAAGTTCCTCCATCAAAGAACATTTTCAGTTGATGAAATATGCTAGTTATAACTGAGCTATATGGCTTTACAGACCAGCAGATGGCACTAATGTAACAAAGACTGTTCTTGAGATAAACCACAAATAAGTTAGTTTCATGCTGCACAGTGGGAACTGAGGCCTGTTGTCATCAATGTATTTATGTATTTATTATTTTCAGCAAACATACATAAAGCATATCAAAAATGAGTGAATGGAAGCTGAAACTTGCACATCAAGCAAGTTTGGTTGAGCTTACAAAAGGTGAGTAACTGATGTTTTTTTTTTATTATGCAGTAGTGTCAGTACCAGTCAAGACCAACCTGACTGTAAATGAAGTAGGTACCATTAGTCTCCACTGTTACAGTATCAGCTGATACCTGAAGCCCCTCCCCTTTGCTCTGCCCTATGGCCCAAGACAGAACAGTGGTGTCATGATCATCTGAAAAAACAGAAAACAAGTGAACGAAACACAACATCTGTCTGTCTGTCTATATACAGTTGCAATAAAAATAATTCAAATCCCTCAACTGCTGCCTTGAACAATATTTCATTAACTTAATCTTAAAGGAACACTACACTATTTTTCCGACTTAAACAATTGAGCTTTACAGTTTTCAAATCCATTCAGCTGATCTCCAGGTCTGGCGGTAGCAATTTTAGCTGCAGCTTAGCACAGACCATGTAACCTGATTAGACTCAAATGTTTAACTCTAGGGGAATTGGAAAATGAGCCTATTTTCAAAAATACTGGAGTGTTCCTTTAAGATAAAAAAAAATAAATACATATATATATATATATACATATATTTATTTTATAAATGTAATATTTTATATTTACTTTACACTTTTACTATGCCAATAAACTGTTATAGATGCAATTCTTCATAAAATACATTTGTGTGCATATAATTGAACATGCAAAATACATATGTGAAGTACTAGTTTCTGAGGGTTGAATAACTTTTACTGCAACTGTATCTATCTGTCTGTCTATCTATCTAAAGAATGTCATAAATGTTTGGACAGGTTTGAGGGTGCATTTAATTTCTGGCCAAACGATTCCCTTTATCATTAGACATTGTGGGTGTTACACTCACTGTATGACTGCGAGGACACAGGAACAAGATGGACAAATGTGTGCTGCTCTGCTAAAAGAAAAGACAATTGACATGAGATATCTAAACAAATGTGTGTCTGTGTGTAAAACAGAGAAGGAGAGATGTTTCTTACTTTCTCTTCTCTTTCTTTGTTTCCTTTGTTTTGACACATCTCTCTTGCCTCTGCTCTCTGCATGTGTCCGTCTCTCAGGGAATCTGTGATAACAGCTTACCTTATAACAAGATATAGCCTATGGGAAATTAGAAATCATCACACACTAAAGCTCACTGGTTTTGCTTCATGTCATTAGGCATCAGCTGGCAAACCAACATACTGTAGCTGGTATGTACTAAAGTAAAAACAAAACTGTCATAAATACCACACTATAAATCCAAGTACATTCATGGGTTTGACAACGCCAGTAATTCCAGTGAAAACACTGTTGTTCGGAAATAGAATTCAGCTGGACTCCTTCCAAGCTATTGCAACAAAGCACAAAACACAATTAAATTACTGGAAAGCCCAACCTCATTTGACAGAGGATGTGCACTCAACTTTGTCAAACTACCATGAACTCCACAGTCGGTACAATATGCCAAAATACTTGAGAGCTTATAGTCTTTATAATTTGATTATTTGGTTTCAGACTTTTTTTGCAGACAATAATCACTGCACAAGACATATGTCTGTCAGCACAAACTTTCTGCTGTTGAAGCTAAATATACTTTGTACATGTTTGTATCATCATTTTTGCATTTCCCAGTTTTCTTCATTGCATTCCTATCCCTGTTAAAACTGATATAGTTGTTATCCCACTTGCCGTACATGATTTTGGTAAGTTGAATTTAATTATTAGCCTTTAGCATTATTTACTTGACCTGCAATTCGTAATTTTAATTAGAGGTTTGATCCCCAGCTGATGAAAATGTTTTTGCAGAAAACGCTTCAAGAACAAGCTAAATTTACTTTGATTAACAGTGTCTACCGGAACATTCCAACTTAAACATTCGAATAAACTGCTATTGCTTGAACACTAAAGTTGATTGGTAAACATTGTTCTTTCTGACTAACTATTTGGTTCATGCATTGTAAGTCACCAGTTCAGATGAGGAAGTGAAATCAGTTGCACAATTAGTACCCTTCATAACCATGCATGTAGTGATGGTACTTCAAGGTGCTTAAATATACTGTACCATGGTGTAATGGCAATACCCACTGTAAATATATATATATACCCAAACCCTGAATAACTGTCATAATTATATTAAGATTAAAAGCTATTCTCCAGAGAATACTCTAAAATAATCGGGATACAAGTGCAGAAAGCAGGGCATTAGTAGAATGTGTTGGTGAAGCAACAGGCGTAAAGGAGTAAAAACAGTAACTTAGCCTACAAAAGCACTCACCTACCCCGTAGCACAAGGCGGAATCGCAGCATATCCCACCTTCCTTTACCAATGTATCCAGAGGTTTGAAACGACGCGTAATTTCAGCCATTTCAGACCTGAGCATCCAAATGTACGTCCACTGCATATACATCACGCCCACACAGGTGCAGGCGACAGTACACACAAGAAACCCCTTCAGAGCCTCCACCTTCACCTTCCAAACAGAAGCAGGAACGTTGTGATTCTTCATTATAGCCTAAACTTTGATATTACAGGACAGAATCGTTTGGAATTCCCGTTCTCAATTTTCAAACGTTAACTTTCGGTTTCACGACTTTCATCAGAAAGAGGAGGGAGTGGAAGAAAAAAAGAATCGGTGCCCGATGGACAGCTGTATTAACGTTTTAACCAATCAAAAACCGTGACGAAATTCCAGAGAATATACAGGGGTTCGGAAGGAACATTTGCAACCATGAAAAGCATTAAGCATCATTAAGACTTAATAACAGCCTGTAATCAACCAGATGAGGTCCACAACCAATTTGCTATCTGAGAAATAACCTAAAGTAGGCCTATCCCTAAACCTAACCTAACCCATGTATTTAGTACAAGTACAAACAAAAGTGTAAGCCTAGATATTGTTCCAGTTTTTATTTTATTTTTACCGGTTTGATCAAGCTGATTCAAATTCATACAGACCATTGTAAATGCAGTAAACATCTATTTCCATGAATATACATTTCAATTGCAAATAACTAAGCAGAACAGAACTGTGGTCTGGTCCTGAAGGTCTTTTCTTTTTTAAGGTCAATAAGTCAAGCATTACAAACTTGAAATGTCACACCTTTTATCTGACATTAACTCTAAACTTAACGCTAAAACATCTGCAACCACGAAAAGCAGTTACAATTACATATAAAATACTTAACACTAGTGGAGATTAAGAGAATAGATTGTAGAATCATAGGCCAACATGGCTCAAACAGCGGAAACTAGCAAAAAAGTGACATCTTATCATTGCTTCCGAGGATTCCATCAGATGTCCCAGAATTCACTGTGGCACAAGCACCATCAGCCATAAAGAGTGATCTATGGGCTGTTCCCGAAACAAACGCCATCATGGGGTTCCCTCCTGGAGCAAGGTCATGAAACTGCTCATATTCTGTAAATGAGAACTGTAAAAAAAGAAGAAAAACACACAAAATCAAATTTCAGATTAAACAAAAGATTTCTTCCTTTCTGTAATGAAATGCTACCAAAAGAGTTGGTGAGGAAGCAGTTTCATAAGGCATTGTCATGGTCACATCAGGATTGTCCATTAGCATTGCACTGAGGTTAACGCCAGCTGCATGACCGAGAAGCTCATCTCCACCCTCAGGTAGTTTCTGTGAGCCGCTGCTGTCCTCCGGCCTGGGCACAGCTGTGGCACCCCACCATTTGTCCTCTTTCAACCTGCAATATTGCATAATAGACTCATTTGATAGATGTTTTTTAATGTGTAACATGCCTTTCCTCCCACAATCCTTCTCTCTCTCACTCATTTATAAGGCGTTGTTTCATCCTGAGTTCTCCTATATGTTGCAGAACTCTTGGAGTGTGTTTCTGTAGTCTGTGATATCTTCTCATTCTATACATCAGCTGTGAAGGATGCGGCAGATTCTCATGAGTCAGGCCTGCGCTCACTCTTTTTTGTCTGCTCACCTGAAAGAATGTGTTGACAGAGGCTGATGTAACGGTACTATAACAAAGTGTTAGAAATACCATTCAAGAGCATGCTAAGATACTAGCTAGTAGTTAGTAATGTAATCTATTACATGACACAATTTAGGTAGTATAATGTGACACTTTTTTATGTTTAACATTTGAAGAGGATAATACTGATTAAGAAATACAAAGAGAAAGAAAAAAATCAGTTGCATTAAACATTTCTGTCATTCTGACTTTCCCAAATTAGGGTCCATCAAGGAACTGAAGGGGATTGTGAGTTTATGAAAAGTTATTAGTTAAATCATAAAAACAACCAATTAACATAAATTAATAATTTTTAAATAAAACAATAACCAAAATAAAACACTTCATATGTAGATATACTGTTCAATTGTTTACTTTCTATATTGCTATAAAAATTTAACTATATTTGAATTTTTTGTTTGACAAAACTATTTGTAAATCCCTGTATTATTTTAACGTGTTCAATAGACAAATGTAATTCAAAGACTCTGTAATACTGAGTGATAATTCCAATAATACCATAATTAATGCATGTGTTATAGCTATGAGTTGCAATTTTCAGAAAACACTCTTTAAATGTGAAATTATTTCTGTAAATCCATGTGGTCACCTGACTAATGGCATGCCTGTGTGTACAAATCCACAACTCTAGACTTCTTAATGTACATGTAGTTAAGTGAATTGATCACAAATTAAAATAAAAAAATAAAAAGTCGACATTTAGTTATTCACCATCTCAACAGGTGAACTGGAGCAGAGGATTGACGAAAGAAAGGGTTCATATGTGAACAAGTCCTCGCTGTCAACAAACATACAAACACAGTTAGCTTCAAAATGTCATGAAGTACTTAAAAAAAATTCAAAGGGACGTGGTTATTAAATTAATAATTTTACCATGATATTGGCACAGCTGTCTTGCAGAAAGTCTCGCCATATTGAGGCTGCACCGGTAACACAGCCTCCTCACTGAAACGAGTCACTTCCTTTGATCGCCTGCAGATGGCACAAAAACATTACTATACCCATAAATGACAGTAGACCTCAGAGAAACTTATAAATATAGAAAACATGCTTTAATTTTGAACATACTGACAGAAACTCTTACTTTGCGAAAGGCGGGAACAGGTCAAAATCATCCGTTTCAGTTTGTAATGACAGATCGTTCGTGGTCCACATTTCTTTCAGCAATATAGCTAAGAAGTTAGTTCAACTTGTTTACTTTTTTGTTAAGTTATATATTTGGTAATATGTTTCGACTAAGAAACTGAGTTTATTTAAATCTAAAATAGTATGTAAATGTTACTTAGAAATGCACAGTAATAATGTATCTTAAAAAGAACTTTACACAGTGTGTTAGATGTTCGCGCCACTGGCATGACTGCGCGTGAAAGTGTATCAACATTCGATGATCTATCTATCTATATATATATACACATATACACACAGAATTATAATTCTGAATACACTGCAATATACATGAAACAGCAGTTATCAAAAAAAAGAAAAAGATATATATATA
>JAUCNO010001334.1:420252-435498 GCA_032353835.1 Enteromius viviparus | reverse complement strand
TTCGGACATACTACTCGCCTCGCATGCTGTTTTTCGCCTACTATATAGTAGGGTAGTAGGCGATTTCAGACGCAGCATAACTTTGCTCGCGAAATGAATGAAGCGTGAAAGGAAGTATGAGGGGAAGTATCAGAAAGAGCAAGAATAACGTCTTGCAAAGTGAAAACCTCTGTGTTTTTAGGAAACAAATTCATTGTTAAGGCATACAAAAAATAGATTGCTTCATCTAGTCAGAACATTTATTCCATAACCCATAATAATGACGTAGGAACTACTCATCTACATATTTTGCTTAAGGATAGGGACAGTTTCAGCAAATTTGCATTTCTGGGTGATTGCTTTACATATTCTAGAGCAGTGGTTCCCAATTCCAGTCCTGGGGACCCCCTGCTCAGCACATTTTGCATGTCTCCCTTATTTAAACACACCTGAATGATATTATCAGATAATTTGTTCAGTTCATGGATCTCTCTCCTAATGAGCTGACGATTTTATTCAGGACTGGAATTGGGAACCACCGTTCTAGAGAATTATAATTATAAAATATCAATAATGAAGTTATACTTATATAAAATACTTATATAGCTACTGATAAATAAAATATTTAGTAATTTGCTGTATGTAAAGTCTGATACCTGCCCTGATGGCAGATTAAGCCAGTTTTTACAAACAGAATTAATATCCTTGATGTAAGCTTTTATGATAATGGGAGGTGGTAAATAATGTAGTGATATATTCATTGTCAGATACGCAAGTCCTGTATCTGTCTAGAACAGTTTGACTTAATATAACACCATGCTGGATGCTTATAAAGTGCTATAATAGTTTACCAGTGGGCACAATACTCATATTCCAACGTAATCTTTCAGTTTTACATGTCACCCCACCTTGAGCAAATAAAAAAAAAGCTTGAGTTCTGCATTTGAAAGAAAGTTTAACATCCTTGATTTCTTCTGAGCTTTCACACATTTGCCCTTGCATATGTTCAGCTCTTTCATGCCTGTGGTTTTTGCACTCAAAAAGTGTGCTATTCCCATTTGATGAAGAAAGTAAAAGGCTAGCCTGGTCCCTCATACAACTTCACCTGACAGAGTTTAATCCCAGCAACCAATTCTTTTTTCTTCTTCTTCTTTTTCTTTTTCACCCCTCAACTGGTATTTCCCTTCTGCACCTGACTCTCTGACTTGAAATGGAATTTCGTCTCGTCAGCCTTGAATGTATAATACAAAGGGATACCTTTGTCCTCTCTGTAAGTGCTGGGTAATGAACTGTGTGGAATGCAATCTGGCACTAACTAAAAACCTCTTTTCAGCCCCATTTTAGAAGGACAGCACTTTAGACTGAAGAGCCCGACTGGCTCCCAACCCCCTATTTTTTTATCTTCTTTACTCTAAGAAATTCTTACCAACATGAACAGGCACTCAACAACATTCATGATTGATTTTCATAATTCTCATCAGGACATTTGAACAACCATCTGACCTTGAGACTAAAGGTTATTCCATTCCACCTACGTCCGCTCCCTCATAAAAGCCATTTTAGATAAATATTATAAAATGTATAAGATAAATTATTATTTGCTGGTGTCTTTTCAGAGTTTTCATACAAGTACTGTATGCCAAAGTTTTTGAAAATGTAAGAATTCAATCTTTTTATTTAACTGAAAGCAGCTTTTAGAGTTTTACTTTATCTTTTCATGCTAAAATGATGACATATAAAATGACATTTACAGGTTGAAGAATGGTGGGCCTTGAAATATATGTGCTTGGAAAGGAGGGGCTTAAAAATATTAGGCCACTCAAACAGTAAAGTCATTTCAGAGGTGAACCAAAATTGCATCTTGATAAAATATTACTGAACATTTTCTTCAAATTTACTAATATACACTATTCAGTTATTAGTTTATCTTCTGATCAAGCTTACCAAGTTAAAGAGATGTGGTTCTTTGAGCACAAAGCATTATCTTACGAATATAGGCTGGAACAGAACTGCTAGAAGAAGGAAAGGACAGAGAGGGCGCTCCCTGATGAGTGATGCATGATTCTTCTTTGACAACCTGCTGATTACCCTCAAAGGGAACAAGCGCATAAATCTAAAGTAACTGCATGGAAGAACATGTGTTCTTATACTGCCCCCTTGTGGTTGCAATATAAATGCAAACATTTGCATGGTTGGGATTCATTGAACATGTTTTGGAAAAACTGTCGAAATAAAATACCTTCCTGAATTTGGCAAAAAAAAAAAAAAAAAAAAAAAAGATGCACGATTTAATTCTATATTAAATTTAAAGAATTTAAAACAGTTATAGTTATATATATATATTTTTTTATGTATTTTTTTTACTATTAAACAAATGATAATAATGATCTATTTTATTCATATTCCAACTCATGAATTTAGCCTACACAATCTCAAACAAATTTAACTAATCTAATCCCATCAGCACACCCATGTTTATTTTATCCCGGTTTGCCACATTACAACGGTAAATCAGATTCAACATACAAATATGGAAACGGTCAGTTATGATCCAGTTGTATCATTTCGAAGACGGCAACTCAAATAAACAGTCCTAACCTTTGTTTATAGCGTG
Organism: Enteromius viviparus; assembly: GCA_032353835.1. Taxonomy (NCBI): domain Eukaryota; kingdom Metazoa; phylum Chordata; class Actinopteri; order Cypriniformes; family Cyprinidae; genus Enteromius; species Enteromius viviparus. Next base: position 432,905 of record JAUCNO010001334.1, on the reverse strand, counting down.
GAAACGAATTTTAACATTTAAACCGAAAGTGTGGGGACTTGGGATTTCGTAAACCAGTCCCAGATGTGCTCGAGCAGCCCTGTCCAAACCAAACGCTTTTGGAATGCACACAGTAGATGGTTGCAGAGAGGTTCTGCAGCACAGTGCAGTTCAGCTGAGGTTGAGAAGATTGTTGAGGGGGTTTCCTGAGGTGGCCAGATCGAAATGCTGAAAGGTCAAACGTGATTCTGGAAGTGGCCAGGCACAGGAGTGCTGTGAGCTGTTCACCAGCAGGGGGCGATATGACGTTGTAGATGTTTTTACCCTTCTCATTCACGTGTTGGCCCTTTTTGCGTCACACTTAGGACAAAAGGGTCTTCCATTACGGCTGACTGGCTGCCCAGCCTTTAAGGGTTTCGGTTAAGGGCTTAATCAATTTGCGAGGGAACTTTTGCCAGTGGGCTTTTGCCATTTCTGTGTAGGCCAATCAAATGAGACGGGGGCAATGAGCATTTCTAGTGCTTATTCGCTTTTGTTTGTTTGTTCTAATTTAGCTTTTTAAATTACACCAGGCTTGTACAGAACAAATTCGCCTTGATGTTTGAGGCATGAGAGACAAAAAAAACATGGTGAGTTTGGAAACAGAACAGAGGAGCAAAAGTCTCCGTCAGCTTAACCATATCCTCTACACGTCTAAATTTAACAATCTTGCACATTGATTATATATGTCATATCTTTTTAATGAGGGTGGTTTAACACACACACACACAAATACGATCCCACAGATATACAAATATACCAATACACACACATTCAGACTCAGTAATAACCACCTTGTAAATGTGACTGAGGTTGAGCATTCAGATGTCTTGGCCAAGGACACAATCCTAGCACAGACATTCAGTTGACCCATGTGCTGATTAAAAGATTCATACTCTCCAATCTGGGCTGTCCCACCAAACTAAACATGCCAGCCCATTTTCATTAACTTCCAGAACCCTATCAAAACACATTTGTGGCCAACATATATTTAAAAGAGAGGAGTATTAAATCGTACGACCATCTTTCCATGGTCTTTTTGAAAGAGAATCTGGAACTAAATTTGGTGGGTGATTTATCTTATTGGCTTTTAAAAATGTCGAAAGGCGGCCATATAGTGAACACTCTTTTTCTCTCCTCTTTTCCACTCTTATGCGTTCAACAGGTGGTGTTTTGCTGACCTAGAATCCATTACAGCCCTTTACATTGTGAGGTTCATCACACATATACAGAGAGAAGTGTATATTTGCACGTTGCAACCGGTCATTCGTGGCTATATCTGAAGCTTTTGGCACCAAGCAATAATCTTTGATGTTTTAGCCTGTTATTTTGAGGTTAAATGTCAAAATGCATTCAGTTAAATTAAGAACATGTAATAAAAAAAGAAGCTTCAAATCCACTCTTGCAAACATGCCATAAACATTAGTTAACTGTTGAAAAAAAAAATACAATAAAAATAAAACAACGATTTTGAGACCAATTTTACTTGCACTGTTATTGATTCCTGAAAGCTGATACTGACACCTAGTGGTGTGAACGAAGAATCACGCAAAAACACAGAAAAAAAGGTTTTTTTTTTGCAAGCAAAAGTATTATATATTTATTTTAAAAAAACAAAAAACTGGGGTCTGTGAGATTTGTCAGTGAGTTTTTGAAAGAATTTTCTTTTGCTCACCACAGCTGCATTTATTTGATTAAAAGTACAGTAAAATAGTGTAATATTTATAATAATAATGTGAACTAAATTACAATTTAAAATCTAATTCTTGATGTAATCTTTTCCTGTAATGGTAAAACTGCTTTTTAGCATAGTTACTTTAATAGGCTGATTTTCTCCTCAAGAAAAGTATTCTTTTTTCTTTTTTCCAGTGTACAGTACATTATATATACATTGAAATCCAAAGCATTTAACTAAAAATATAAAATATTTTTTGTAATTTTAAAACTATTAGCCATTTTCAATCTTTTGCCCTGTGAGCTTTTTCAATAACTTCAAAAAAGAACTCAGTTTCTGCGCCATTCAATATTCCATGGGTCCAACTGATGCTTCACTCTGTTTCAGCGAAGCCAAACACACACACACACCTCATAGATGAATGTACTGCACCTGGTCTCCATCATCCAAAACCGACACAAAAGGCCAGATGACGCGTATCCTTTTAAGGGGTCATGTTTTAAGATATCTTTCCACCTCTGCTTTTTTCCCTCCGCCTGTACATGTGGAGAGGTGCTCTAACACTTATGAAAAAGTGTCAGTTAAGTGTTTGGGAGACAAAAGTGGTTGTTGCATTTGAAGGGGTGGGTGGGGAGAGTTAGCAGTCTATTCACAGTAGGTGCGGTGTGAAAAGTGGAATGAGTAAAGAAAGAGAATGAGAGAGAGTTTACAGTAGCTGCGGTAAATTCTGCGGCAGTTCAGTGAGGATTAAACGTTATCTCTGTGGAGTTATTCATGCATGCATGTTAAGAGACGCAAGGTGGAGAGCTGTGGCGTCAAGTATTCAGTTGATTACAGACAACAGGAGTGGATGCGCTAAATAAAGACTGTATGCACTCCACATACTTCTTTTATTCTCTATTTGTTATGCTCACTTAATCTGTCTCCCAGTGAACTCCATGTGTCTGTTCATGCTGCTGGGAACTTTCCCGATTCCCAGGAAACATGCTAAAATATATATCTTGAATGCAAATATGTAAATATCTCATCATGCACATTGCTGTGGTTGATTGCATTTGCTTTGACATTTCCTGTCCTCTATCAACTGTATCAGTCATTAAAACTGATACATATATACAATTTTAAATGTCGTTCACTCTGTAATATCTAAATTTTTAGTCTGCGTAAGATAACTCAAAATGCCACAGCTAGGCACAAATCTGTGACACCAACTATCTCAAGATCAACCGATCTTGCGGCAATTCAAACATATTTTATGTGGTGGCTAATTCATTGTTAAGTCGTACATATTTGCCAATTCGTATGAATTTGTATTAGGGCTGCACGATATATATCGTAATCGTACGATATATTATGCGCATCTCATCAGTAAAGCCTCCGTCACCTGTATTTAGAAGGAACGCTTAGACACAGAGCCCTAGATCACTGAAAAGCTGCGCGTTGAGTTTCGCGGGTGATTCAACTGCGCAGCTTCTCAGCGCTCTACGGCTCTGTGCATAAACTGGCGTTCCTTCTAAATACAGATGACGGAGATTACGGTGCTAATCAAAGAACCGGCTTTACTGATGAGATGCGCATAATATATCGTACGATATATATCGTGCAGCCCTAATTTCAGGGTTTATTTAGTCTGTATTCCTATAAAATACAGGTTTCACCATGTTTGCGATTAAGTACAGTACAGTGTTATTAGAAATATGAAACGTCCCTCTGTATGTTTCCTAAAATAAAATATACTGTTTAGTTGGGAAAAAGAGTTGTTTTTTTACTCAGACATTTAAATATAACACTGTAAAGCAGTAATTACAATACCGTGAAACCATGATATTTTAGTCCAGGGTTATCGTACCATCAGAATCTCATCCATGCCTAGTTCTGGCTAGTAGGCTAAAGTGTATACAAGGATGCTGCATGTGGCAGATTGTTTGTGATTAAAATTAGAATATATTCCACTTTTAAATGTGCATTTGATTACAGAAATTGAAATCTACACACATAGTACGTGTAGTAATGAAATGCTGATGTTGTTGTCATGAACAGTTTAACAATATAAAGAATGTGTACATTTTGTTGTCATAGGAGCTAACCGATCATTATATTTAGTTTATTGTAGGCTTAATGCTTTTTTTCCTCAGTTGGTCAGAACAAAAGTGGTAGTAGACTTTTTACTTGTGCAGATGGCATACATTTCTAGACATAGCCTAGAATCTGTGACACCAAAGTAAGTTACCAACACCAGTGCGGTGACTGACAGCTAAACATACTCTTGAAAGCATTAGATTCATCTGTGCTGGAGCCATGCCGGTGCACAAACTATGCAAAGATGATCATTCTGAAGTACTTAGAGAAATAGTTCACCCTAACAAATAAATAATTTACTATCATATCTTTGTTAATTGAACAAAGGGAGATAAAACTACTGCTAAATGCCTGAACTCTGAGGGGCAGACAAGGGGCTCTTAAAAATCTTTCTTTCTGCTGTTAAACCTCATTCAAATCTCCATATTCAAATTAGCTGTTACAAAAGGTCAAGTTAGATGAAAACGACCTGTCTTCATGAAGTACATTTGAATGCATGTGAAAATGGAAGTAAATTTTATATCTGCAACAGGGATCTGTTTTTTTTTTTATAAGAGCATTACATAGTCTCCTAGTTTCCATTCTCTTTCTTTCTGTGCAGCATGTGTTTTAAGTAAGATAAGGGTAAGTAGATGTCAGCAGTTTCATGATTGGATGAACAATCCTTTAAATGGATAAAAACAAAGTTCAGAATTGAATGAGGAAGATTTGGTCTTAGATCAGTGTTTCTCTTTTATCAGTATCGAGCTCTGAGCGGCTGTTTGTGTGAGCATTGTGCTGTGCTCCAGATTCTACTCCTTATTACTAAAATGTGACCAGATTAAAGTTCCAAACGTTACAAAAGCACTGTGTTGCAGGGGAAAGAGAAAGTGAGCAAAAGGGCAGAAAACAGCGTCTAGAGGCCTGGTAGCAGGAAGCCCTTTATTTACACATCCCTTTTCAGGGATTGATTTTTATTGATTTGCAACTAAACAATCGTTTGAGTTTTTGACAGCAATGATCTTTAGTCAGGGACATTTCTGAGTTTATTGGAGTCAATTTTGTGAAACTAAGATTAATGTATCATCTGGAGGGGACAAAAAAGCCCTAAATATTCCTAAAATCAACTTTAAACTTGTTTAAATTTAAATCCTTAGCAATGCATATTACTAATATATTTGCTATATTTATGGTAGGATCTTAACAGAATATCGTCATTGATTATTATTACAGATGTACCTGTGCTACTTATGATTGGTTTTGTGGTGCAAGTTCACATTTTTGCTGCTGTCATTACAAAATGCTTTACTGAACATATTAGAGTAGATCACTTTAAATGGGGGCAGACATGTTGAAATCATAAGACCAAACAAATAAGGATTGCTTGGGATCTCAAACCCCTTAATGTTATTAGAAACTGTGTGATGTAGTTAATTTCATCAAGCGAAAAAAACACATGCAGGTCTGGAGCACAGCACAATGCTCACACAATGTAAATTATTTGATCCAAAATAAAGGAAAACTGTGGAATGAGAGTTTAAAGTAGTTTGTCATGTTATGTTATGTTTTCATAAATTTAACAAACTGCTTCACTGTTTGGTAATATTTTAAAAACCTTAGTGTCCAATTACAATAATGTGATGAAATAACAATCAATGGGCCTCATTAACAACATGAATTAAATTAGATTATTGGAACTTAATTATAGTTAAATTACTTTTAATACATTTTTTAGTCATTAATCACTTACTCCCACGTCATTCCAAACCTGGAAAGCTTTGTTCGTCTTCAGAACACAATTTAAGATATTTTAGATGAAATCCAGGAGGCTTATGAAAGTCTCGTTTACTGCCAAGTAATGAACACTGACAAGGTCCAGAAAATTATTAAAGACATTGTCAGAAGAGTCTGTGGTTCAACTGTAACATTATGAAGCTACGAGAAAACTTGTAGTGTCAATAAAAACATTTATTCAACAATCCTTATCCTATTGGAGTTTATTGCTAATCAAAGAACCGATTTTACTGACAAGATGTGCATGAAATATTGTGTGTGATATACGATATCATGCAGCCCTAACGGATACCTTTTCTATGTGCATTTACCGTTTGGTTTGAACAAAAACTGCAAATCATTGTGGCACAGAACAGCGTAAACTATTTGCAGTCAATGGATGAGCTCCAAAATGGCGTTTAAACCACTGATGGCGGATAAAATATTCTGACAATGTCTTTCATAGTTTTCTGTACCTTGACAGTGCTAATTACTTAGCAATCAATGGAACAGTCAGAAGCCTCCTGGTTTTCATCCAAAATATCTTGAATTATGTTCTGAAGATGAGCAAAGTGATTAAAGATGAAATTTTTAAACTTTAATCAGTTACAACTTGCCATTTTGTTGTGAACTAGAGTTCTTAATACATAGAATTTCTATAAAAAAACAAAATGCCACTAGCCCCAAAAAATATTTGTTTAGAGAGAGGGATAACAATATTGATAATGTTAGGTTCAACACTGGATACCTAATATTTTTCTGCGCACATGTAAGCAGCAAGTATGGCACAATCTGCAGTATGTAATCTCATTTCAGTGTATGAGTCAGGAGTGTGAAACTTTAGATGTACTGCTTGGCTGACAGTGACGCCCAGTCACCTGCTGCGGTTGCATAAGCCAGTAATATGTGTGTAATGTAGACTATGAGTGTAATGGGGGCTGTGTCAAAGTGGCAGAGTGTGTGTTTGTGTTGTCTGAGCTAAAGGGTGTAGCTCTGTTCCTGTAACTTGATTGTAATGCAAATCTTCAGTCACAGTCACAATCACAGTCTTTACATGGTTGACATAATAATTTTTCTTGAGTGTTTTCCTCCAATCTTGCTGTTTTGTGTTAACTTCTTTTCACCTAAAGTACAGTATTAACAAAATTTGTCTTAAACTTGTGCATATAACTGGGGGTGTACAAATATGCACACAAAAAAACCCTCAGGGTGCATTGCTGACTAGCCCATACTGTCCCTTCATACCAAGCTGCTGATGCCTGAAATACACTGGAATGTGTTTACAATGGCTAACATGCATGTGCAGTTAAACCCAACAGAGAACAAATGTGGTTAAAAATGTTGTGGGGTTCCCATTACGGTATATTAACAATAACACCTCTATATTGTAATTTAGTCTGATTTGTAAAATCAGGTCATTGTTCTGTTGCAAAAGCTGAAATGCATTTAAACCTCACTCTATGAATAGAGGCATTGTGATACACCTGAAATTCAGTAACAGTAGCTTTTTCCAGTACTTCACTATGTGTGTAATAACAAAAACATTTATTTCAGTGAAAAAAAGGTCAAAACTATTAAATCTCAAGATTTTGAACAACAGGGCCCTACAATTTTTTTCTTTTCTTTCAGAAATTCTTATGTTTTATTTTTTCTGATAATCAAATGAAGACCTGAAACATTTATTTATTTTTAATCAAATGAAAATGTAAACATTTTATTTTTGGCAAACAATCTGAGATTTACAGTTAAAATGAATACATGGTAGAAAAATTGTGTGAACAAAGTTTTAATAATAATTGTGTTTTTTCTACCATTAAGTGGTTAATATGGTAGTATGTACTAATATATAGTAATTCATTTTTATTGAATTGGAATATGTAAAGACATACATTATACTGTACAAAAGAAATACAGCAGTAGTACATTTATGTTAAACCATTCTTTTATTTTGACAGGCTACTGTGCTGTGCTCTTGAAGTGACTCACAGCATCTCTAGAGATTAAGTTCTTGTGTTCATTGTAGTGACATGCAGAGGCCGAAATTTGGTGCAAGTTCACGTGTGCTTCAGTGTTTGTGTAGTAAACAAAACCATGTCTCCATTTAAACCGTTTTTTGTTTGCATTTTAATATTCACGTATACTAGTTAATATGGCGATTCGAATTAAATGAATATATATATATATACATAGTAAGCTCTGCTGGATTAATTAGTCTGTCTGCAGGCAATATGAAAAAAGCAGGTCTCTGGTAATTCCTAATTTTCCCTGGTTGGCAGTGGGTTGACTCGAGTCTGAACTGATGTGATTGTACAATAACAGTAGCATGTGTGAATGCTCTTTATGTGGTGGAATTGGCAGAATAAGCATTGTTTTCCTCAGTTGTTTGCTTGTTTCATGCATTTTGTTGTAGCTGTTGTAATGCCACAGCAGTAATTATCATCTTTTATTGTAACAGTGGGTGTTTCATGTTTTTGTTGTAGTTTAAGTGGTAATAATGTCCTGAGATAGTTCCCGTTGTGTGCGTCTTTGAGATTTCTCTTGAGCTGACAAGTGTACACGGCTCATTGGCTGCTGGCCAGATTTTCACACCTTGTTGTCAACCGGTCGGGAACAAGTGATGACCCATGGAGTGCAGGGGAATAGGGAAATAATGTGAGAATGTTTATTATTATCACAGAATAGAAACAAAGACAGTGTTTTCTTATACTTAAATATTTGCAATAATGTGCACTTTTAATTCTGCTCACCTTTGGCATATTAGAACAAATTGTGATCAGGTGACTGTGTATTAAACTGCACAATTATTTTTATTTTAATTATTATATACTTATACTAGTGTTTGTTAATATTGTAAATTACCTTTTATTTTAATATTTTCATTTCTCATTTAGATTTTTCTTTTAATCATTGTCATTTATAAATACTTGGCTTTTTTTTTAGGATACGTGAATCAGTTCTTTAAGGTTTAGACTAGTTCACCCACACCCATAAGACCTTTTGAGCAACTTCGAAACACAAATAAATATTTATTTTGATCACATCTGAGAGCTCTCAGACCCTCCGTTGACTGCAATGCAACATATTCCCAGGTCTAGAAATGTAGCAAGGATATCGGTAAAATAGTCCATGTGACATGGTTCAGCCGTAACTCTATGTAATTTTACATTTTTGAGAATGCCCCATAACAACACAATCAGCGTTGTTTATGTTCAGTAGACAGCAGCACACATGCTGAAAATAAACAATGCTGATTGCATTGATTGCATTCTAGGATACTCTTCATAATGTCTAAAGACAGTAACTTTGATAGAGGAATTGTAAATTTTATTTTTCTAGCTTTGTCGAATTTACGGTTGAACCACTGATGTCAAATGGACTATTTTACCAATGTAAGACTAACAATGTTAGTTCTAACTGTTCCATCTTTATTTCAGGAACTTATCTGGCTTTTAATAGTTTTAGTGTTAGTTAAAAGTAACAAAACTCTTAAAGTGTGCAACATTTTATACTGTGTAAAAGTAATGCTGTATTAATGTTTACGCCTTTGTGTGACTATTCAACAGCCAATGAAAAAGACTTGACAAGAATTCATATACTGCCAAGTTCTCACTGATAGTAACCTTTTTTTCCGGGCCAAAAAAAAATCAAAAATCAAATTTAGATTGGCTTTCTTATGTATTTAGTTTGAACACTTGGCTACATTTGAATGGACTTTGGTGAAAATAAATGCATTTTGTAGCCAGATAGTTACAGCATCTAACAGCATGTGCTAGCCATGCCAAACAGCAAAGCTTAAGCCCTTTGGTCATTACGCAGAAATGTTTATGCAGGCCTAAACCAACATTTTTGCATTCATTCCTTGTATGTTTTCTTTTATTTTTTTGCATTTTAAGCAATTTCTTTTTTTTTTTATTAAAGTGTTGATAAAGAGAGTATGCTATTTCTCAACATGTAATGAGTGGCTTATCAAAACTGTTGAAATGCTAATTTTGGGAATTTTGTACTTTGTTTCACTTTCAGGTGCCAAGTAGGTTGACCAGAAGTCATCATGGCGTCCTCCTCAGTGAAGGTTGCAGTGCGTGTGCGACCTTTCAACAGCCGAGAGATAAACCGAGGAGCCAAGTGTGTGATCCAGATGCAGGACAAGAGCACATGTAATTTCAACACACACACAGTGATGCTTTCATTTCATTTTATATCTTCATTTTTCTGTCTACATGTGCGTAGATACACTTCCTTATCTTTGTTTGCGAAAATAACATTCCTTTTATGTGAACACATGAATTCCAGACATTTCTGGGTAGTCTATAGAGGTAGTTGAATTTTGGTGTCAAAGTTATGCATAGTTTTGACAACTCTAAAGTAAAGTCTGGTTTGAAATGAGCATTTTGCTCCATAAGTAGACCTGCACACAATTTGTTGCCACAAGTTTGCCAAATGATCATCATATTTCCACAGGATTTGTACAGTCATTATTCAGAGATTTCCTGTTACCTGCCCTTTCCACAGAGCTTGGCACATGTGCTGCTGCGTTAAAAACATTTAGGAGCGCATAAAAAAAGGGGTGGAGTGGAAATGTATCATATAATGTGTTTTTTTTTTTAAATAAACAGGCCTACCTACAAATCATATTGCTTATAAATGTATGTATGTTTGATGACATGTGAACTTATGCTTTAAACTGCATATAATAATTATGTAAATATTTATAGGCCTTCTGTAACTTGTTTAAATGTTCATGTGCGTGCACACACAGTTTAAAGTAGGCCTATATATTTTAAATATAGTATAAATGCAGTAAAATATCTAGACTAAATAATACACGTTTAATAGTGATTTCCTAGTCTTTCCTTCCTGTGATGGGATGGACCAGACAGATGCTACCAAGGATTATGGTAAATTTAAAATACAGATACAGTTAATTTTGTAACCAAAATGTCAATAATAAAACAAAATCCTTTATATGCAGAATGATTAATGTAATTATAAACAAACCTGAAATACACCAGGGGCCTGTTCCATAAACCAAGATTAGAGTATAAACCAGGCTTATTTCAGTTAGTCTGACTTATTCCCAGTTAATTTGTATTAAAAATAATTCAGACTATCTGCCATAAGCTTGGCTTATTTGGTAAACTTGTTTTATGGAAGATGCCACAGGACTTTAATTTTGAAATATACATGCTTTACTATTGCAGTCTGCTCATTCAAAAAGATGGGGCAGATAAATTATGGACTCTGACAACCATTTACAACATTACAATGCAAACAGCATAAAGTAAACATTGCCCTAAGTAAATCAAAGACAGTCTGCTAGTATTGGCATAAATGCCTAATACTTACTGACCGCAGTCTGCTTTGAAAGCACAAGCCTGTAGAACATAAAAAAGTGCTGTGTTTCTAATTTTGAAATGTGCAGTTCTCATATTTATTCAATGAAAGCATGACCTTTTGATGTTTAATAATCACATCAGGCAATATCGATATTCCTGTTTTTCCATCTCCAAATTTAAGACTTTTTTAAATTAACATATAATATTTAGTATTTTAATGACCCCAAATTTCACATTTGTGTTTCCAAGTAGAATACCAGTAATTATACTTGCATTAAATATAAATACTAAATAAAATGCAACTGACTTACTTAATAGTGAGTGGTGGATTACTATGCCAAATATTTTACATATTACATGATGAAATATTAATTAGATTTTTTTTTTTCCCATCTCTTAGTATTTTTAAAATTTTAAATACCGTAAAAGGTGTTATAAAGTCAAGCCTGATTTCATTTAATACAATCAACTCCAGATATCTAAAGATCCTGGAGAAATTGAGTTCTAGGGAATGACTTTTTACAGGGTAATATCTCACTTTTAGTAGTTATTCCTCATGAACTTTTCCATGGTAGTATCCAAAAATACTTGTCTCCGCCCACAAGTTGAAAGAGGGGGAATTACTGAGAGTTTGGAACCACAGTCCTAAACCACTGTAAAATCCTGTTGTTTGCAGTACTGGCTGCCAGACCTCACATTCCCGTCTTCCTCTACCAAGCGTTTCCACCCCACTCTCTCTTCAACTGCAGCGCTGCCACTGCATTTGCCTCACCCCTCTTTCTCTGTTTCTCTCCCTCTCTCTCTCTCTTTTTCTTTCTCGCTCTCTATATCTAAAGAATCTGCCGGGCTGGCAGTCTGTTTGCTTTGACCCCCCTCCAACACAAACACTGAGTTGTTTGAGCTCAAGGTAGCAGTGCTCATTGTTACCCAGCAGTGCTTTATTTTGCTGGGGCCTTCTCCACTCTTTGGCTTCCTTTTATTGACCCTGGAGTTTCACTTTTATACCCATCTAAAATTACACCAAAATAAATTTTAAAGAGAGCTAAACTGTTAAAAAAAACCTTTTAAAACACATTAATGTTTAAAATAAAGGTGTATATATATTTTCCTACTAAATAATCTGAAAAAGCTAAATCACTGCCAATCAGAACATGCAATGATTTCAAAATAGTGGTGTAAGGAAATTATTAGGGATCAATGCATCATGATTTTGATTCTCAAGAATTTGAATGTAGAAATTGCTCGTTGCTGTGTGGCATGTATGTGTTGCATGTGATCTATAGATAGATAGATGTGATAGTAATGTGTGATCTAGACATTCAAGTTTGAAGAATTTGAAGCAAATTACTTTTACTGTTGACCCTTTTTCTCCAAATATATATATATATATATATATATATATATATATATATATATAATATACAGTGAGGTAGTGTTGTCGCGGTACCAAAATTTCAATACCAGTGAAAATCCATGGTTCTCGGTACCAATTTCGGTACCAAAGCAAAATAAAAACACTTTTATATAAGAGGACTTTTTTTTAATCAAACAGCAAAACTATATTTCATAGCCTAGAACTGCTTTTCTGATGGACTAATTTTAAAAGATACAAACATTAACCATACATTTGTTCTCTAACACACATATTTTAGCTACACAGGTCATCAACGCTATAGGAGCATTAAACCGCTTGCAGATGGGTTTTTGGTGATCAATGTCATGATGTTGCGCTTGTCATCAGCCTAGGGTGGGCGATATGGAAAAAATATCATATCACGATTTTTTCTGGGGAAATT
>JAUCNO010001334.1:378279-391961 GCA_032353835.1 Enteromius viviparus | reverse complement strand
CCTCGCATCCTGAAGAGGTGGAGCTAAGACACGAGGAAAGGAAGCAAGGAAAGGAAACGAGGATGCACAAATAAGAAATGAGAAGCACCCCAAGTCTTCTTCTCTGCTAGTGTATCTCTGTAGCAGAATTACAGCATCACATGCTGGTCTGGCATGTATACTACAGTTCATCGTTTTGTTTCAATTTTGTTGTTTCATGTGGACTTAAATTTCTTTGTGCTCCACAGAACACAAAAGTATACAGGTTTGGAGCGACATGAGAGTAGATAAATGATGACAGAATTTTCGTTTTTAGGTTAACTGTTCCTTTAATATAATGTGCTGTCTCATGTGCATAAATTGAGCATATATGTATTTTATAAATAGATCTTAAATATCTGTTAAATAGTTTAATCAGAATGCTGATTCACTGAATTGGTGCTGAATAAAAGGGTTTTTAATTCATCCTAAAACAATAATAAACATCATGACGTTTTTTCATGGGCTATGTATACTTATAAACAATAATGTATCTGAATACTGTTCAACTTAACACTACTGTCTAATGTCCAAGAGGTTTAAGTACGCAGTTGTGTAACATTTGTTTCATCAGATAAAATTATCGGTGTGTTAAACTCACAGCTGCTTCATACAGTCTGACTACACAACCAGAACAAACACTTGAGTGTGATGGACACTGCATACTGTATGTGCTTATGTATACAGTGTTACACAAATTGAAATTCTCTTTTTAGGCGAATGTCCCTCGAAAAAGTTTCAGATATTTAATGCAATTTTTCCCTTGAAATATAGTGTTTTTTTTTGTGAGATTCACTTAGACAGAGAATAACCTGAATGTTAAATCACTTTTAAAATGTTGAATTTGTTTAAATTACCTTTTCCATGTGGATATGTAATGACAATGTGCTTTTATTATGCGTGTTGTGAATTTGTCTTTTGGACAGACAAGTGTGTATGTGCACATGAATTTTTGTGTGTAACATGCAAGTGTTGCGATTGTCATGCTCTCCAGTAAATTGACATAAATGACACCTGTGACAATAGTTTTCTCCACACATTTTAAAGGCAAGCAAGATACATTCAGTACAGGGCTTGTTTCTTGTTTGTTTGTTTGTTTCTTGTTGTTTTTTTTTTTCCTTTTTTAAATTTTTCTTGTTGCATGACAGTAAATTTAACATATTCAGGCAAAATTACCATATGAGGGAGTGCACTAAATGTATATATACATTAGTTCAGGTTAACTAATGATAATTCAATCTTGCTAATAATTATGTGGATTAAAAAAGTTCAGTCATTTCAATGCCTTTCCAAATTGCCAACTCAGGTACAATACTTACATAAATCATTGATCATTATAAATACAAAGAGACATTAGAACCAACCAGTGCTGCAGAGAGAATACACAAGTGAACTTGAATTACCACTAAAGGGACTTGTGTTAACCCATTAAGAAGTGAGCTTGACCTTTTCGACCTTTACTTTTAAATATGCTAAGAAAAGCAGCATAACTGATCTCAGATTTCCAACCCCAGCTTTGTTTAACAGAGTAACGCTTAGCTGAATAAGTAGCAGTCTTAGATTTTTGAGGAGGCAGGAGTATTCTAATAAAAATTTCGAAAAAGCACAAAAAAAGAATAAAATTCGAATGATAATAAAAACAGTGAATCGTGCTAGATTTGCTGACCATGGTCTGGGTTTCTCCAGTGCAACTAATATTACACTTGTTGTAAAACCGGTCTAAGTTTTATATAAAGGGTTGAATTCGGTTTGTGCCTTTTTATTGTGCTGAACTAAATCTTTTTGTTTTTGCCTGGGTTCGCTTGAGTTTACCAAAAGAATAGTTCACCATGTCATTTACTGCAGAAAATAACTTGAACTTTAGTTTGTATGAACAAAAACTATTTACAGTAACACACTTGCCTTAATGGAAGTCTATGGGGCAAGGCACTGTACTGTTATAAATGCTAAAATACAATTTTGAAAGTGTAACCACAAGACTAGACACAAAGCTAATGTGAGAATATCAGTTACTAATCTTCTCTGTGCAAAGTATATAGCTTCACATTTCAGCTTCAAACCACGTGGTGCACTTGCCCCTTAGATGTTCATTGTAAATGCATTACTGTAACAACATTTGTATTTTTGTCCAAATTATTTTCTGTGGTAAGTGGGTTATGGAACAGATGAAGTTATGAACCATGTTCTGAGGCACTGCACACTGTGATATTTAACGATGGCTGATGGGAAACTGACAGTAGTCACTTAATCTAGCCGATCTGTGTCTTTCGATCTGAAATCATGGAATGACACAAACACGTTTTAAAAGTGAAGCGCTTCACTTTTCATTGTCACTGACGCAGCTTGTATTTGTCAAGCACACAAAGCAATACTAGCACAGTTCTCTGGTCAGGTTATCCTATGACCTTCATGACTATTTGTGAACTATGACCTTTAAATTATGACTCTGTCCACTTAGTGCAAAGGATGCTGACCGCTGAAGCCAAGCTCCACACATATGATGCCTTGCAAAAGTATTCAGACCATGACCCAATTCACAAATAATAAGGAACTGCAAATCCTGCATATGAAGGTGAAGCAAGAATCTTGCACAAAACAGATTTTGAAAAAAATTATGATTTTTTTTAAACTCCTTTTTGCCTGCCACTATTCAAGCAAACAGTCTCTGCTATATCTGGCCCAGACGGACTTCTCAAACAGATTGCACTTCCATTTGGTGCTGATACTAGTAAAGAAGATACTTAATTTTTTCTAAATACTCAATACAGGATATAAAATTTTAATAATAAGTATTCTTAGAAATTATTATATTGCATTATATTATATTGGGCTCTATTATATTAGACTATATTAAGAAAATATTATTAAATATTAATTGTTCACAAGTGAAAAATATTTTAAAATGCAACCTTTTCAAAACAGCCCATCACCAATGATTATTTTTTAGTCTGCTAAAAACTGCTGAAGCTTCAGAGGAAGCTCAGAGGAAGCAGGGCATTCAGCATTAGCTGAAGAACAGAGAGCTGAATGTCCTGGAATGGCACAGTTATGAAACTGACGTCACAATCTGTGGCACTATTGGAACATTGTAATGCAGAAGGAACATCTGACTAATCTCAAACAACCTGGAGCAAATCCGCCTGGGAAAAAAAAAGGCCAAAATGACATCTGGACTGTGTGTTCATGCATTCATGCTCCAAAATTCTGAAAGCTATCATTGCTGCAAAGGATGGTTCTACAAAATTTAAAAAGTTGGCCTGGATCTTTATTTGTTATTTTTCTAAATGCATTTTATAGATCTTATTGTTAAAATTCATACATGCATGTTTCATTTTTATCTACCAGGTAGCTAAACACTTTATATCTGACAACCGTTTTATGCTTCAACGGTAATATATATATTTGAATGTTTAAAATATTCTTTTTCCTTTACTGTTATTCATTCGTCTTCATTCCCCATTCATTTAAATTGTTCTATAAAAAGACTATTTCCATTCAAGTCTTTCAAAGCTATTAACACTAGGTTCAAGACATGGTTATAGACTTTGACAGTGATATTCTGGTCCCTAAATGTGACTCAAGTCACAAGTCTGAAGTCTTTCTAGGCTGATTTTGTAATTAAAATTCCTTTAAAACAAACCCAGTAATTTGAGGTATCTTCAATCCCTGTAGCACAAATAGAGAGCATTCTAAATGCATACATTTAGGGTAGCAACAGCTTGTTACTGGGGCAGAAACCTCAAAGTAACACATTTGTATCTTCTTCACCTCTTAAGGGTGCATATCAGAAACTCTTTAAATTTGTTATAACTCTTACCACCCCATAATGAAAATGTTGTCATTTATTAAATTACTTAATAAGTCCCCCCCATGTCATTCCAAACCTGTAAAATCTTTGTTTGTCTTCTGAACACCATTTAGGATATTTTGGATGAAAACCGGGAGGCTTGTGACTGTGCAATTGCCTGCAAAGTAATGAACACGTCACAAAAGTGTGAATGACATCAGGCCCGTGCAGAGATGTTTAACGGGGCGGGTGCTCAAATTTAACAATAAAGGACAGAAAGTAGGCTTAACAACAGTAACTCACATTCACAACGATTTTTTAACGCTTAAAAAACGAACGGCAATATCTTTCCATGACGGTAACTGTACAATTTTATATAAAAGGGCTGCAAATGAACCAAACCACCCCAATCTAACTTGAACATAAACACACATAACATCATTAATACAAAAACGCAACTGTCTTGCTTAAATGACACAAAAATAAGTAAACTCTAAAGAAATACCCATAATGCACCGGGTAAAGAACCGGTTCGTAACGAGCGCGCTCTGCCTTCACGAGCGAGCATTGGCAGTCATGTGGCTGATGTGAGCCAGATCCGTTTATTTAGCAAAATTGAGATTAATAGTTACATTTTATTGTTGTTGGGCAAAGAAAGGAATCCATACACACATACACATTAAAAAACAAAAAAACAAGAAAGCCCAAGAAAAGGGCACTTGAGGCATCCAGGAGGAAAGGGGCGGGTGCTCAAGCACAAACAGGAATATATATATTATTTAAAAAAAAAAAAAAAAAAAACACCCCAGAAAAAAGGGGCACTTTTTCTCCAGGAATCAAAAGGGCAGGTGCTCAAGCCCACTTTGATGTCTATGTGTGCACGTGCCTGAATGACATCATCAAAACAGCCTGTCTGCCATCAGTGGTTCAATCTGTATTTTATGAAGCGACAAGAACTCTTTTTATACACAAAGAAATTTAAAAAACGATTTGTCTCCTTTGTGTCTCTCCACATCCCCATAGTACCATTATGGAGAATTGGCTCTACTGTGTATGCTCTTACAGCACAAACAAACTTTTTATGGATTTGGAATGACATGGGAGTAAGTGACTAATGATAATATTTAAATTTTGGGGGGGGAGAAATGGTTTAAGATAATTATATGTACTCTTAAGGTACCATTATACATTCTAAAAATAAAATTGACAGTGTGAGTTATGCGTCAGTTTAAGAAAATGACTAAACCAGTTTCTTTTTAAAAAGTAAATCAGCGAGGGTCTGAAAATATTTGCAAGGTACCATATACACACTTACGCGCCACTCTCCTAACTGCACAAATTCTCTTAAAGGGACAGGTGCACCGTTGTAAACACAAGGAGAGATGAAAAGGAGGGAAATGGAGGAAGACTTGTGATGTGTCCAAACAGCTGTTTGCAGTTGCTGCATGTTGTCCCTGTCACACGCTAGAGTGTTTGCCACGCTCTCCTGCACAGCGAGAATGAAATGTGACAGGCAGTGAACACCCCAACAAACGGGACGGGCAGCTCTCAGAAACATCTTCGCTTGGCGTCACACATCATCCATTTTCCGAGTCACTCAGGTGCAACACCAGCAATGGAGAGTTTGATTCAAAGTGTCACTGCATGCACACGTATTCGTACTTCCTTGAGCATACACCCGCACAACCAGGCCCATACGGAATCTGCACAGATTTCCGCAGAACGTCCATGATTTGCAGTCCTACTAAACACCTTTTCCCCCGTGCATGTTTGTTTAATAAATATTTTGGCAAATTTGACTTCAGCTGCCAATAAGAATATACCACAGCTCGACTTTTATCACATTTGATCCATTTTGTAGAATTTGGCAATGAAAATTCGGCAGTGGAAACAGTGAAAGTCTGCAGAATCAGACCTGCTAATAAACAAGATTTTTGCCACTTTCATTCCATTTTCTTCCTACAACCGACAGGACTTCCTCATGGAAGACTGACACTTCAGCCTTTCGGAGTAAAGAAACGATAACTGTTGCTGTTCGTCGCATTTCTGTGATGTTGCGGACAGCCGTTTGAGTATTTAATTCGTAGGTTATGTTTGGATAATTGAGTAGGGTTACAGAGAGCAGTGCGGTATGGGCTGGAAGCATGTTGCAGAAGGCATGCAGGTGTTGTAATATACGGGAGAGCAGAAAAGCGATGGTACGCCGTGTTCCATCTTTCCCCCCTTGCTTTCTTTGTCTTTTCTGGCTGCACATGTTCATGTCATCTTTCTGGTTCCCTCACGCACGTGACTCTTTCTTGGAGTGAGGCTTGTTGCCCAGGAGAGCATCTATCTCGCTCACGTTCTGAGGCGTCATCTGAGACAGCACCTAGTCAGAATATGAAAATCATGTTAATGGAAAGTACTTATTCAGTAGATTCCTTACATTGATCAAAAAATAATAGCAACTACTTGTATAATGTTACAGTAGATGTTCTAATCATCAAAGAATCGTGACAAAAGCATCACAGTTTTTGCCAAAATATTAACCAGCACATTTATAGTTTTTAGTTTATATTTTATAGTTATAAACATTTATAATAATGAGGAATGTTCCTTGTTTGAGCATGAAAGCAGAATTTGACTACAAATAAATCAAGTACTTTAATTGTGCTTTAGTATGTTAATCAACACGTCAAAACAAGTGTGCTTTTTGTCTGACAAAAAAAAGAAAATATCTTAAAGACTTTTAATTTTATTTTTATCACTTTTGAATTTAATCTACAGTGAAATGGTCTATTATTTCATTGATATAATATTATATGCAAGTACAGTTAAGCATTTCTTTTCCACAAGTTATTAATTTCTGTAGGATCATGTGACTGAAGACTGAAGTCTCAAGGATAAATTATATTATTAAATTCAAATAGGAAATGTTATTATAAATTGTATTAATATTTTACATTCCAATCCTACACTTTTAAATGTCAGTGTGTGTGTTACCCGCAGGGCTCCAAGGTTCTCAAGAAGCTGGTTTGTATTGGAGACACCAAGAAGTACAGAACTGACCCCTTCACTACGCAAACACCACGCTGAGTGAGAGATTTCATAAAACCTTATTGTACACAAGCATTCTCATAATAAAGCAAAAACAAAGATATTTGAAAACACAAGCCACTCAATCAATGATGCAATATCGCACAATGACAAGCACTTTCTCAGTCTGACATCGTATAAACTGGCTGGCTGGCTTTACACAACTTCCAGCAGTTGGGGAGCTCATGTAAGCGGACAGTTCTTGGCCAAAATAAACTTGGGATACACCAAAAGTATGAAGACAGACTCACCAATGGCGAGCTGAGCAGCTGTGCAGCCCAGCCTATCAGCCACCAGGTGGAGCTCTTTTATTTTTGCCAGCTGTCTGCGTCCTTCTTCACTGTGCACTCGCTCCTTTAGCCATTGATAGCCCTAATACACAGAGTCACAAGACTTTATTTATCAGTGCTCACACAGATTTATTCATGTTTATAATATGAATTAGATTTAATAATGTCAAACCATATAACATGGAAATTGAACAGAGATTCAGGAGAAGAGAGACAAAATCCACTACTGTTGACAAACTCTTTAGGACTCACTTTCATCGCAGCTCTTGAACAGTCTGGAACACCATCACTGTATTTTCCAGTGATCAGTCCGCATGCGAGAGGAGACCAGGTCATCGCTCCAACACCTGACGCAGCATGTGACAGTCACAAGCCATCGAGTTAGAGTTGATTTCTGTCCTAATTATAAACTTCAAATGCCATTATATTCTGTATTGGCAAAATGTTTTTTTTTTATAGTATAAAACATTAACAACATCAAAAATAGTTCATTATTTGGTAGTACAGTTTCTTTCCCCCATCACCTTCAAAGAGCTCTAGCATAAAGTACAGAGATCAGTCCCATGACACGGTAAATACTTACGGGCAGAATACTGTATCTACTCAACCAGCTAAGCAAATGCTATTGCAATTATGTTTCTACAGCTACCTGAATAATTACACACTGGTTTAATGGCATAGACATTTAAAGTAATTCTATACTGTATATTGTGGTCACACCACAATGACATCTACTGTCCTAAAACATTTTAAAACTGTACTTGGAGATAATATAATCTTGATGCAATTTAACTTAGTTTGAGCATGTTTAAATACTCCACTTTTATTACTTTCTTAACACACTTAAGTCACTTTAAAGAGCCCTTTGTAATAAATAAAAATTTTAATTTGAAAAAAAGTAATGGTTTCAATGTATGTTAAATGGTGTATTTTTTTAAAATAAGATTCTAATATAACTCTTTGACTGACCGATCTTGTGGTAAAGCTCTGGCAGCTGCACCTCGACTTTATCCCTTTGGAAATAGTGATACTCAGCCTGCTCACATACCGGTGGGATTAAATTAAATTGCCTTGCTACAGAGTAGGCCTCCTAAACACACAAACACACAGACAAGAAAGGGGTTAAACTTTTTTTTCAGTGGCCCAGATCTTAGCAATCAATGCAAACAGCAGTGTTGTGGAGCAGTGTTAATTTTAACTTTTAAAATTTTAATTTTTCTTTTAACTAAAATGACATTTTGTTTTAGTCATATTTTAGTCAACTAAATAGTCAGTAAATTTAGTCGGCTAAAATCGAACAGGTTTAGTTACAATGTAATTCATTTATGAAGCATTTCTCTAAAATTTCCAAACTCAATATGTTTGACATTAAGATTTTATCATAATAGACACTGATTTAGCTGTGGTGATACACAACATTATGTTCAAATTAAATATAACCACTTCTCATTAAAGTCAAGAACATCTCCTTTTCAATGACATACCAATGGTTAAAAAGGCTAATTATGCATTCTTTATTGTTGACCATATTATTCATTCTTTCAAGCAGACATATTTTTTATATAAATAAATTTATATTAGTCTTTAGAACTACTAAGTACTAGGTGAGTCAGTCAGGGGCATTGAGTGATTTTACTTTTGTTGCTTGATTAACATGACTTTGACAATAGCAACTAAATTAGGTTTTCCCTTTAAAAATGAATACACGCGAATGCAATGTACTGATACGTGTGTGTTTGTGTATAATTCTCCATTCAAGAATAACTTACTCGCGCTGTGTGAGACATGCTATGTGTGTGTGCCTCAGTGTCTATGCTCAGAAACCAGACTGAATTAAGTTCTCTCTTCCATCGTCAAACTTATCCATATGCATTTATGAGACGTGCAGCAAGTGTATATCGTTAGCTTATAAATAGTTCACATACACATAACCTCTGAACCATGCAGCACATTCGTTCTGAAATAAACTCTTCCCAATCGTCCCTCCATAAAATTTTCATCTCGTTTTTATTCGTTGACGAAAATGTCCGTAGATTTTTGTCATAGTTTTCGTAATTTCAAATTAGTGTTCATTCGTTATCATCTCTTTTTCATCTCTGAAAAACATGTCGACGCACATTATGACAAAAATTATTCGTCAACGAAATTAACACTGTTGAGGAGTAACCAACTAATAGTATAGATGTTAATTTAATAAAATTTCTGACAGTAGTTCATTTGTTCATACTTTTCCAGTAACAATTAGGATACTTCTTCCAGTAAGAAGTGGAGCTTAATACATTTATATTTTTGATGGAGGTAATAATCTATGGTAACCTTTTTCTGCCAACGAATAAATAAAATAAAATAAATAATTATAATAAATATTTTTTCCCCCTCAGAATTTAAAGATATAAAATCAGAATTGCAAGATATAAAATCAGAATTTTGAGATACTACCTTGCAATTGCAAATTTATAACTCACAACTGGGCAATTCTGAATCTGTTGAGTTTCTGAGTTGCAATTACAACTTTTTAACCTGTGGCAGTAAGAAAAAGCAGAATTGCAATATAAACTGCTCCAAATTCTGACAAATAAATTGCCTGACTTGGTAATTTTAACAACTTTGAATTGCAAGTAGCTTTTGTCTAGACCTGACACGAGAAACAGATAAGACTTGACATGAATTTTGAGGTAACACTTCAGGGACAAATTCGCACTATTTGCTTATTAGCATGAATATTATTAGCATATTGAATGTTTATCAGTACTTATAAAGCACATATTAACGCCTTATTCTTCATTACCATATTTTAGATCTCTTAATCCTTAGTTACTAAGTAATTTACCTTAACAGCAAATAAAGATTTTATTGAGGCAAATTTCATAGTTAGAATATAGTGAGAATTGGTCTGCAGAATAAAGCTACCTGGTCTCCATTACTTAAATGTACCATGCAATTTTTTAGCGAGACACAAAATATGTAGCAATAAGTACATATTACTGCAGTTTCCAAAAGAAATTAACAAAAAAATACCTTTTATCTCTTTTAACACAAATTTACAGAGTTTCAATTATTAAAATGTAATTTTTGCACAATTAAATGATATTAAAATATCATATCATATATCATGTTATTCAGCTTCATATCCCTGGGTTTTCAAAGATGGCAGGTTTGTTCGGTAAGTCACGGAGTACAAAGAAGTACTTGAGAGGCAAGGAGCTCTGGTTCGAATCCTGTAACTACGGTTCAGCAAAACAGTTAAAAATCTGTCTAAAAAGAAGTTGAAATGGTACGGTTGCATCAACAAATCATTTTTATATCAGTTTGTTAACACTATCGGGTAGGTTTAGGGTTGGATTTGGTGTAGGGTATTTCTCCAACATGGTAGAACATTAACTTTAAGCAACAGTCCCCAGATATTTCAATTCTGAACCATCACAATACATACTGTACCTATATAAACGTAATAAAATGTGCCAGGGTGCACCTATTGAACCTGTGTTTTAGTGGCACTCAGTGGATATTTCTCTTTCAAACTGATGCGAAAAACAGTGTTCCACAAAAGGTGCAGAGGTATATATCTTTATGAGACCAGTTTGGAATGAAGTGTGATCAGTTTTGCTGTATTGCGAGAAGACAGACCGTACCATAATCTCCATGGCACTCCAGCGTGACGTGCCCCAGTACATGGCCATACCCTGGTTTATAACAAATGTCATCGCACGTACTACCTCTGTAAACACGAAAACACAACAACACTTGTGATAAACAATACGCCATAAATTATGCATCCGCAAAACATGCCATAAAAGATTTAAAAGTAATTAAAGACCTTCCATAGGGCTGTTCACATCACTTCGGTTGGCAAAGACAATATCCACGTAATCCAGCTGTAGTCTAGACAGGGAACCTCTGAGACCTGTAAACACATCACCATCACGGTCTGTCTGCTTTATTGTGATCGTCTTATTAACAGCACTTTACCTTCTATGATGTGTTTTCTGGAAAGGCCTCTCTCTGTCTCTGCCCTGAGGATTATGAATGCAAATGTCAGAGAGGAAATGTCAGAAAGCCACTTAAGATGAATAAAGACAAAATGCAATCACTTTAACTTATACTGAATATCAGCATGCTGCACCATGCTGAACAAGCAGCTGGTATTGAATAACCTATATTTTAAACACTTTCTGCCACTGAAAAACAAAACAAAAAACCTGCAACTTTTATTTATTTATTTTTAATTATATTTTAATTATTTAAAAATCATTTGTGTTCACATTTTTTATTCTTTTGCATTTATTGCTTTTTGATTCTGCAGATTTACATGTCAAACTTCCTACAATTGCTAAAGATTTATAGTTAAAGACTTAAAATATATATTAAAAGAACAAAGAGACAAATAGTTAAGAAAACTTTATTGAAGAACTTTTGCAGTTACAAATATTAATTTTAATGCTACTCTAAATCTTTTGTGTTCATTTGCTTATACTACATGATGGAACTGAACAGATACTTACTGTCCCCCCCAGTAGATCTTAGTCGTTACTACGTAACTGGACCGTCTGAAAAAGATTTTTTTGGGAGAAAAAAGTTATTATAGTGAGGACAAACCTAAAACAGTCCTGAATTTTGAATGAAGTATTGACCATAACCAGAGCACAGGAATACGGAAATTCAAAATAAAACAAAAACATTTTCCATGACTGCGAGGAATATATATTGCATGCTGCGTAATTCGTATACTCAAACTGTTTTTCCACAAAATTAATCAAAAATGACAGACATAAGAATATAAGCAGGTCACCTCCAGCCTTTCTTTTTGATGATATTTCCTAGAGTGATTTCAGCCCTATGGAAAAATAAAGACACAAAGTCTGAAAATATATTTTGTTATTATTACTATTACACTACAAAAAAAAAGCCTCAGTCTAGTTCAATCAAATGGCAAAAGATATTACAGTGGTCATATATATATATATATATATATATATATATATATATATATATACTGTATATATACACACATTAAAAAAAGTTCTGTTTACCTGAAGACACCAGTGAATAAAGCAGTAATTTAGCATATACAGTAACATCAGTTTGTATGTATTTTACCAGGTTAATTCATATCAATTCATCCGACATCACTTGTGCAATTTTGTACAATTTGTCTAAACCCGATTTGTACAAATACGTATGATTTAGCAAAAACTTTAAGTATTAGTTTAAGTGAGGTCATACGAATTTGTACGAATTAGCCACCTCGTAAAATGTGAACAAATTGGCGTGAGATTTGGCTGAGCACACCCTATCTAAATAAGTGTTAAAGTACTAAACTTCTCTCTTGGTTAGGGGACATGAATGACAGCTTACTAAGTAAAAACTACAGTTTTATTCCAATAAGAAAACAAAAGCTTCTAGCATGAAATAAAAAGTAAAAGAACGGCAAAGCAATGACCTTGTGATTGGAGATGAGGTACATTCAGGTTTCTTACTTATCTGTAGTACTAATGTCTGAAATTAAATATTGCCAGAGAAGTGAGCTTGATTCCCCTACAGTTCAATTTGTGAGGCAAATTTGATAAAAACCCATGTAATGTCAGCACATTCAGGAATTCTGCTGATGTGAAAGCAGAACTGACTATGTGTGACCATGTAAGTCCTAATGTAGGTCATCAGAGCCAGATGCCCGCTGTATGCAAGACTTTGGAAGCGTGAAATGGAAAGACCTGTGCATTTAAGAGTGACCTGGCTACTAGCATAGGCTCTTTCCAAACTATTTTATAAATAGATTTTTTTTTTTAAATGAGAATTTGTGATTTTTTAAGTGTACCTGCACAGCTCTCACTAGCTGGCCTCCGTTAGGCATACATAATAATTACATAATAATTAGTTATTGGTTTTAGATGGAGTATAACATGTCACACCACAGGACATGTTGACATCCCAGAGGTCATTTATGTAATCAACACAGCTCCAAATGATGATCAGAGTGTTTGTATATAATCCCCCAAATCACAAAGATCTCCAAACAGCTGTTCAGTTCACTCCACCTTTATTATAACTAAGTAGCTTGGTTATATCACACTACATCAGGACTGTGCAATCCTGTGCCTGGTGGGCCTCCATCCTGCAGAATTTAGCTCCAGTCTGCTGCAACACATCTGCTTAATTAGGATTGGAGCAGAACTCTGCAGGAAGGCCCGCAGAAGCAGAACTGGACAGCAATATGCCACTGCCTACAAATGAAGATCTCAATTCTGTATAGTCAGAAAGAGAGATGTAAAAGGGAAACAACCAGAGGCTTGTTAAAAAGAAGTGTACTTAATAAGAAGAGAGCTTATAAAGGAGAAAAATGCTTTTAAGAATGCTTATTAAGGAACGTCTAGGTTACCTATTGTAACCCCCATTCCCTGATGGAGGGAACGGAGACGTATGTCGTATCGACAGACTGGTCTTATACCTGAGAGCCCTGATTCGCTCAGTATTGAGAAAACGCCAACTAAGTTGGCAAGTGGTTAATTGCACAC
>JAUCNO010001334.1:355776-378210 GCA_032353835.1 Enteromius viviparus | reverse complement strand
AAAACAGCGCCGTGGCTCACAGGACTGAATTGGACGGCGGACCGACTCAAAACAGCACTGTGGCTCGCGGGACTGAATTGGACAGCTGACTGACTCAAAACAGAACTGCGTGAGGCCGAAAGTCCGGTGGGAAGCGGGGCTTCCGAGAATATATATATATATTGAATACACATTCAATACTATTAAGCAAACTTCTTTTTTTACAAAATACTTTCAGAAAATCATATTTACTGGCAGGGATGAACACAATATTCAGCCCCAAATAAGAGTAACAGCAAAATGCACTACACAGAATCTCACTTCCAATGCACTGGTGGGAATCGTACCTGCCTGAAGCATACACTTCTGCCGTATCGAACAGATTCACTCCATTTTCATAAGCTATAGTCATTAGACTCTCCGCCATCTACAGAAAAAACAACCACACACAAACACATTCAAAAGATGACAGAGATCTGGCCTCATTGGTGCAAAACATTTCAGATACCACAGATAAAGTATTTAAACTTGTGCAGACTATGTATTAGATTTTTTTGTTCGCTTATTGACTACTACATATATTATGTATATATAAAACACTCCCAACATTTCTCAGAATGTAAACTTTAAGTTAGGTTGTAATTTACAAAATGGAATGACATGAGTATGTAAATTGTGTAAATAACATATATGTTAAATAACAATGTAGCAAGATACCGCAATCATGTAAAATAAAGAAAACATTTTCACCTCATCAGAGATCTGAGATCCAAATGTCACCCAGGTACCTGTGGAGAGGAAGACAATAATTGATTGATTTCAGCAGATTTCCCAACGTTCCCGTGTCATGTCCCCTCTCAAAACCCTCAGCCTGAGGATTGAGCTAACGCTGCTGTTTCAGGCTGGTACAGATGCTTAGATGGATGTTGCAACTTATTTATAGTTGTTAGTACATAGCAAGGATAACCAAAGCATTTAAAGCATGGAAAAAAATTGACATTTCAGCTTAAAATAAAGAACCGACTCTCCTGTTTAAACTTTAAACAACTTCAGATATAACCATAGCTTAGTTACTCACCAAGACCCAAGCAAGAAACACGTAGACCTGACTTTCCAAGATTTCTGAAGAAAAAAGTAAGAGAGAGAGAATTTAGTCATTTGAATATAATTTTCGATATACCGTAGTTTTATTAAATTAACATTTGCTTGAAGATGTACTACACTGACAGCTAATATCACACTTTATCTGTGACTGTATCCAGATGGAAGATGCAAAACTTCTAAAACATACATTGTGCTATATATAACATCAAATATGCTTTTTGTTGGATATTAAATGCAGATTAAAAAATGCTACAACACAAGTAATTTATGTTAGGGTTCATCCGATTATCGGAGCAGATATTATGCATTTTAATGTTTATTTGTCAAAACGGATTTGCCAGTTAAAACACTTAAAAACATTTAAAGAAAGTTTTGTCTGAGCCCTTGTTATTCTTAATTGTGACATATTAGTTTAAAACATCAGTTAGGCTTTTATATTTACTTATTATGGGCAAGCAGTTGTTTAGTGTCTTAAAATGTCATATTTATATTGAACCCTTTTTTGATTAATCGGCATAGCTGACAGATTAGTTGATGATCATTCCTACTCATCCCGTCAATAACATCCCTACACCATACATTTGACAACTCCTTATCTTAACACCAGCTAGCATACAGTATATTAGCTAATGGATATGGAGCCATATTCAAGACCATTGTAAAAAAGTGTTGAAAGCTATAGTAGCACCCTTGGTGTTTTTAATTACAGATGCATGCAAGAACACCAGTTGAAGATCATCTATGCCTGCTTTTCAATTCAGAATTCGCTCGCTTATGTGTCCGATAGAAACAGAGAGATAGAAAGAGACAGATTGTCAGCATGTTTAGATCCAAACGGCTGAACCACGCTTTCTCTTCTCTGCATCTATTTTTGTTTGCCCGGCCAGTCTATTTATAGAAATGTTGCAACTGTGCATTTGTTTGCATCCAGTGTGTGTGTGTGTGTGAGAAAGAGAGTGTGTGTGTGTGTGTGTATGGAATGGACTATTCATTACATTGATATAGACATATTACCAGCCAAGACCGTGAGGAATTGCTAAATTAGTAGCATGAATCATTAATTTTATCTAAAAAGCAGAGAAAAAAGACACATCTATTTATCACACGGGAGGAATGGGTGAGAAAGGTAGATAAAGCTGCAAAGCTCTTTCTCGCTGACACAAATATTTTCACTTTCTCTGTCATCCTTCATTTTTCTCTTTCTCCATCCTTCCCTCTTTTTTCACAGCGCTGCATTAGAACTGAATCACACACGCAAGCACACATCTATATGCATGTATATGATGAGAAGCCTCAGGGAAGAAAACAAAGATGATGGTGCGGAATATTCACAGTCGATGCTGCATGTTTACATGCGCGTATACACACACACTCGCACACACACACACACGCACACACACTTTTCTATCATGGTGAGTTCGCTCTGTGATATTTTCTATCCCCTATCCCCATTTCACAGAAACCCGCAATATTAGTTTTGGAATGTTTTCAGTAGTATGTAGAAGATTAGATTAGAATGCTATTATTTACTCATCCTCATGTTGTTTAAAACTGTGTGGAGCAAGAAAAGAGAATTGATCTTTTCCATGCAACCTCTCCCTGTGTTTAAAGCTTCTAACCCACATAATACAGTCAAAATTTGTGTACATATACAATGTAAATATTTCACATCTAAAAATATTTATGAAAGAGTCATAACTTAATATTTTAAATAATAATAGTAATAAAACCAAAGTTTTTTTGATCAGCAAATTCTTATTTACAGGAGATTGTGAATACATTTGTTGTTACTTTATTATTACCATGTTATTACTTAATTTATTCCTTTTTGATTGATTAAATATACCAATAAATTGATTAAATATGTTAATCTATAAAATTGGAAAAATAACATATAATCTGAGAATTACCAGTACAACCCCACTGAAACAAAAAAATGTAATTTGACTTTATATTTTTCTCAGAAACAGTCCAAATTTATGAAATCTACATATTTATTTCTAACAAATGACCCAAACACAAAACATGTAACATTTTGAACTTTCTCAAACAAATACAACCATTTTCAAATTCAAAATTCAAATTTTATAAATTTAATTTAGGCTGTTCGTCACTTTCCATAAAAATACGATCCAAAAGTGTTTACTAAATTAGAGCCCCAACAGCTGCCAAAGGTAAATATAAGTTTTTTTGGGAAGCCACAAAATGAAAAAGTGGGTAAGTGATTGTGTAATAAAACTCCACACATCACGTAAAAAAAAAACAGCATTTTGATTGGTATTGATGGTCGTTATTGTTACACCAGCTACAGGGCATTTAACTTTAAAAGGTAACAATAGGTTAAAATAAGAGGCTTGAACAAATGACCGATTGGGTAATTTTTTTGGAGTAGAAAAGTCTTGACATTTTGTGGCTACATTTCTTACAAAATAATTGTTTAATTTATGTGTTATAAGGGTTAAACAGACACAAAAGCACCATCTTGTAAATCATGCAAATAAAACTCATGCTCTGTGTTAAACGTTTTATTCAGCTGAATACCATGTGTGAAAAACAGACTGAAATTCAACTTCCAGTGGGCTGTTAAATGCTACGACTGAGTCATGAGTCAGAGAACCAGATCAGCTTACTGATTGAAAAGAAGCTCACGAATCTTACATATTTACTTCTCTCATAAGTGTGCCAAAAACAAGGGCAGGCACCAAGTTTTTTTAGTTATTACTGACTAAGCCTTCACACAATTTGTTGAAAAGTCAAGCCCTATTAATGTCATGGAAAAAGTGACTATGCATTATTTAAGTAGTATAAGTCAGCATATTAAAGTCATTTCTGATGTGACACTGAAGACTGGAGTAATGATGCTGAAAATTCAGCTTTGATTACAGGAATAAGTTGAATTTTAAAATGAGTTACAATAGAAAATAGTTATTTAAAACTGTAACAATATTTTACAGTATTGTTGGTTTTTCTGTATTTTTATCTGTTTATCAAATAAATGCAGCTTTGGTAAGTAGAAGATATTTCTTTAAAAAACATTAATTCTTACAAATAATATATCACAACAAACTTTTAATTAAGAGTGAGCTAATATTGAGTGATTCTCTTTTTCCAACCCTAAATCATGTATACACGTAAATCATCCTGCTAAAACACAAACACATGCTGTATAACTCCAGCCAGCCTCTGCAACAACCATTAACTGATATTTCTATATAGAGCATGTACAGACACCACAATTGTAGAAGGAATCCATGTTACACGCTTTTGTACAAATGCAGGAGGGCTTGAGTCTAGCCCATGAAATTGCCAGGTTGCTAAGGCAGCATCATTATCACTATTGTGATGCTATATTTACTAATAATCTCTTATTCCTTATTTGTAGTGCAAATGACTGTGCGAAATTGTGTGAAATTTATATATCAGTTGTTTTTCATTGACGACAACGAGAGCATGGGAGGGTAGGAATATAGGCACAATGAAATTACAAATTAGAATAACTTTTTTATATTATTGAGAGGTGGGTAGGAGTGGAGTTAGTTGTTCTAATGGCTATGAAAGTATGAATATTTATACACTATACATATATATTTCACATGTGCAAAGAAGATGAGCACAACAACACAGCTTATTCAAAATGGCCCAAAAATTCACATTAAAAATTATTATTGTTATTATTATTAATAAAACCTGAAAATTAACTGTTGTAGTTTTTAAAATTACAACAAAACTGAACTTTTATAGATATTTGATGTCATTAAAGCAAAAATAAAATACCAAACTCATATTCATATTTACTTATTATTATTTAAATAAAACATTCCACTCAAATTGTTATGCTGATAATATAATTTGCAATGACGTGACATACTGTATATTTTCACTTGTGACCTCAGACTGTTGGAGCCTGCTGTACTGCAAAGGTCAGACCATACATCAACACAGACATCAGGCAGATTCATAAAAATCAGAAATGCAGAGGACACAACACCATCCAGACACACTCCTCTCAGAATACTGCAGTGCACCACAACAGGGTGGAGAGAGAGAGACAGAGAGAGCGAGATGGAGAGAGAGCAACAAATGTGAAAATGTGAGTGAAGGCAGATAAAGTGGAAATGAAATAATGACGAGATGAGGAAAAATTGAGAAAATAGAAATAGGCAAAGGACAAAGAGTGAAAAGCAATGCGATAGAAAGACAATATTGAGGGAGAGTGGTGAACATTGAGAGAGAGAGAGAAAAGAAAATGAACAGCAGTGGTGGGAGAGAGCAGCGCAAATTTCTCCACAGTGTGTCTGTCTGCAAGCCGTAAAAGGCCTATTCTGATTAATGTACTTTATAATGAGTTAGCATAGGCAATTACTGCACATGCTGAGAAGTGGAAAAAAAAGTGAGTGAGCAAAAGAGAGTGGGAGAGTTATGTGTAGACTGGCTCTTTTTTATCATGCAACACCTACTATTCAGCATAATATACAATGTTTGAAAATACTGAAAAGTCTGAAAAGGTTGTTTCTATATTAATCTACATATATTATTTATTTCAGGTATATATATCCCACGTTTACTATATGCATTTTGACAATCAATCACTCAATAAAAAAATTAATAAAATTAAAACTGGATTATTACAATTAATTTGTAATTTGACATTTGTAATGATGACTTTGCAATTTTTTTATATATAAAAGATTTGCGCTGATTAACATCCAGCTGCACCTGATCGCAGCGCGAGTATAAATAGGCAGCGGATTAAGCGCTCATTGGTTTTTTGCTTTGTAGCCGAGCTTCTTATGAAGATCCTGTTCCTGAAACCCTTCTACTCGAGTGACGGTGTTGGCGGGCTGGTGTTACAGCGCTTCAGCGGCAGTGGTTTCCAGTCAAGTGGGTTGCCACGGCAGTATTGCACTACTCACTGTGCAAGCTGCCATCTCTCCTGTGCGCTTCAGCCTATCTAAAAGAGTAAGGTCTCGGGTGGTTTGTCTTTTTAAGGGTGGTTTGTGTCACCCGCACTCCGTTACCGGGGCATTCCGGACCGTCAGAATCGGTATGTCACCTTTGGCACTCCCCCTGAAGACCAGATGCCGATTCATGCATCGGAAGAAGAGTCAGACTTTGGAGATGATGTGTCAGCGTCCTCTGGGCATACGACCGTGCCCGACACCGATCCAGAGCTGGTGGCTATGCTTTCACGGGCCGCCAGGGGGGTCGGAATTAAATGGAATCCTCCACTTCATCCTGAACCCTCCATGCTAGACGATTGGTACCTGGAGGTGGCTTGTGTTGGTGCACAGGGCCCCACTCCAGTGCCTTTCTTCCCGGAGGTGCATGACGAGCTCACTCGGTCGTGGATGGCACCTTTTACTGCCAGGAAGCAACCCAGTTGCTCGACCTCCTTCACCTTCCTTGACGGTGGCGCATCCAGAGGTTACTTGGGGGTCCCCCAGGTGGAGCGGTCTGTTGCGATGCAATTTTGTCCTCGGGCCTCTACCTCCTGACAGGGTAACCCGTTGCTCCCCTCCTGGGCCTGTAGACACTCGTCGGCTCTCGTCGATGATGCCTACAAAGCCTGTGGAGGGACGGCGTCTTCCGTGCATGCTATGGCGTGGCTGCAGGTGCATTAGGCCAAGGCACTGATAGCTCTGCACAAGGGTGGTCATGACCTGGAGGTCTGAGGTGATTTTGGGGCTCTTGAGATGTTTGGACATGCTCTGATATTTGTGCTCTTTTCAGCTTCTTAACATACTATTAACTAACATTTAATTTTCTTGTAATCAGCACAAACTGTGCTACAATAATATGTAACCAAAATGAATGTATACGTTTGCATTTTTAGGGAAAGAATATTATGTGTGGTTAGTAAGTTTTGGGAAAATAATTTAAAACGTAATTTAAATCGTATTCACTTATTTACAGCGCAAACCCGTGAATGAATGTTCAGAAGTAAACTTTAACGGACACTGTGTAGGGACCATGTCAATTGGGAACACAGCTCATGCTCGGAGCTCTCTTTAAATTAGCTGATTATCAAAATCAGGTGCGTTAAGAAAGCGAGAGATGCAAAATACGCAGAGCAGGGGGGCGCGAGGACCAGGGTTGAGAACCACTGCTCTGAGGAATGACCCTTTGGCAACCGCATCCGGACTCTGGAAACTCCATGTCTGGCCCTTGGATGGAGAGAGAATGAGAGGAGCCCCTGAGATGCTCGATCAGAGTTGTGCGTTTGCACACTTCTTGCAGCAGGGGTTGGAGTGAAGGCTTTCTCCCTCCATCCTCAAAGTCTATGTGGCTGCCATAACTGCGAACCATGACCCCATAGATGGCAGGTTTGTGGGTAAGCATGATCTAAGCATCTAAGCCTTTGCCCGCAATAGAGATGAAGTTTCTCTTAATGAAAACCTTGCTCCAGGTCGCATTGACCTCCATCAAGAGAGTAGGGCACCTGCAAGCATTTTCTTTTGACGATTCATGCCTAGAGTTCGGGCCCGAGGATTCCCAGGTAACACTGAGGCCATGGCCCGGCTATGTGCCCAAGGTTCCCACGACTCCATTCCGAGACTAAGTGGTGAACCTCCAAACAGCCCTACTTTTGCTTTGTCTGACTGGGCTGACTTCCGCACGTTTTCTCAGATGTCCAGTGCTCCAATTTCTAAAGTAGTGCAATCCTGATATCCTGTGGAAAGAGTCCCAACCTAGAGGCCAATCACTGGGGGCTTGGGAGACTCCCACATATCGCTGGAAGTGGCTTCACGGCTTCAAGTGGTGGTTCACTCAAAAATGAAAATAAACTCAATAGTCATGATTTACTCACATCATTCCAAAACCACAGTAAAACCGTTCCCCTATATATATAAAGAGAGAGAGATTCTGTAAAATTTCTTCATGTTTTTGGGTCAATTAAGTAGTTTTCTGTGATTCTACAGTGTCTGGGACAGGAATGAGTTGGGAAATGTTACAAGAGAAATAATAATAAAAAAACAACAACATAAAAATGTAATTAAGTCCTACTTAAATACACAGCTGATGGCTTTAGACATATTGGCTAAACATTTTTGTCTTGGATAAGTGTTAGAGACTTAATTTTAATCTTAGTTATGGATTTTGTGTTGGAATCAGAGATCAGTGTCTCTGACCTGATTGATTTCTTAACGACTAACAATCAGACCAGCTCTGGATCACTCATTGTTGATTGTGATCTTGGGTAACTGAGAGAATTACAAGATGTTGGCCAACATCTACACAAAGCCAACAGAACAGAGGGACCCAGTACAAATTAAATTCATTTGCCCATATTTTGTGTCATACGTCTCACTGCCCAAAACTGAAGTTTATCTTTCTTCATTTTTACTGACATGAATTTAGACATTTAGACATGAATTTCCAAGTCAGTGCTAAAGCTAATGCCTCTGTCCTTCCCCTAAAAATCTATTCACCCAAAACATTTACTTCTTTTTTTTATTTCTTGTGTGTTTATTATAAATTTTGTTTCAGATAAATTACAGTGTATGAATAATATAGAAACCTTTTATTCTGCTTATTTTTTCCTTTTTGTAAAATAACTTTTGGAAAAAAGAGCACCATAGACATTCTGCAAAGCATCTTCCTTTAAGATTTCACAGATTAAAAAAAAGAGTAATTTAGTAAAACAGCATTAGGATGAGATATTTATCAAAAATCAAAATTTTATTTGAACTAACACTTTTAGTATTTGTGACTGCCAATCAAAGCACCAAAAATTGATTTTGGACAACAACATATTTTAACAATTTTATAAAAAAGAAGTTGCGGACTGCAGCTTTAATATCAAAAACATTTCAATTTGTTTACTTGAAAAATCTTGCAGACTTTTTAACTTAAGGTTTGTTAACATTTTCATTACTGGCTTCTGAGTGGACTTTATAAATGTAGTGCAACCCAGGTAAAAAAATGCACTTAAAGTGCTCTATTTCATGCACTAATTTTATACTTTAAATACTAAAAATATTGTATTACTTCTTAAGAACATCTAGTTGTACTCAACTGTGCTATTTTGAGACACCACGAATATTAACTTAAATGTTTTTTTACACTTACATTTATGTACATTTATGGGTTCAAATGTACATTTCACATTGTCAATTTTACATCTCATTTAATTTTCATGGCGTCTCAAAACAGCACAGAGTACACTTAGATGTTCTTAAGATTATCTTAAGAACTAATAATTTTTAGTATTTTAAGTATATTTAATGCACATCACCACAAAGTTTTTATATCTGCAAAATGACAAATGGACCTGATAAAAATGTTAATCTCTGCATGACATTTTAACCCTGTAGGAACCGATCTAACATATGGTTTGTGACTAATTTTTTGGCTAATCCAGAGCACTGGCTAAGGACATTGCTGTATAACCTCTCGCTATTACAAGCCATATTTACAGACGATGTGCCATCCGACGCATATGTTTCTTAATGACCTTCATCTCCCAGTGCATGAAAATGAAATGGTAGCTTTTCAATCACAACAATTAGGGGTCATTAGCATAATTATAGCTGTTGTTTTTTTGAAAAGCATTACACAGTAAGTATGTTCTAATGTGTTGGTACACATGCCTTAAATTTGAAAAAAAAATTGCATGTGGGTGCATTTATGATGGGATATTGTGAATAACATAATACATACCAATTATCAACTTCAACGGAAAAGAAAACCATTATTGTTGCACACAGTGCATGCTGTTTAAAAAATAGTGCAGTGGTTTTCTAGTATTTTATTTTGAACACGCTGTTGAGCTGTGACAAAGAAAGAGATTTGGTCAGGAAAGAAAAGACTATCTTTATCTTTAAGTGAAGTTACAGAGCTTTTTTGTCTATATTAATTAAAATCTGACATGACAGTTTATTGAGAAACAACAAACAACAATCTATTTTCTTTTCACCTGCCAACTTCCACCCTCTGGCTAATAATCTCATGTCCTTTATACACAGTTGGCACAGCTGCTCAATAGATAGGACTCCAGCAATAACACAATGTAAACTAGATTAAAAAAAAAGTTCACTAAAGCAAACTTTGATGTTGGCTTGTGTTAGGCTGGCCAAAAGTTTGAAGTGGATGAAAAAGATTGAATTCTGAAGGTTTTAAGGCCATGCAATTTATCAGACAGACAGATATGATAGAACGATGGATAGATAGAACAATATATGAAACAATAGATAGATAGATAGTGACAAAGACAGACAGACCAACCTGATCTCACAGCAATTCATACGTATTTTACAAGGTGGCTAATTCGTATGAATTTGTATGCCCTCGAACGAATTCATACGATTTATTCTAAGTCGTACGTATTTTACGAGAAGGCAATTCATATGAATTTGTACGAATGACCTAAACACAACCCCGCCCCTAAACCTACCCATCACGTGATTTTAGACAAATCGTACGAAATCGTACGAGTGAGGTCATACGAATAAGTACGAATTGGCACAAATTTGGCACCTCGTACGAATACGTACAAATTGCTCGTGAGACTGTGTTGGACAGACAGATAACTACACACACAGACAGATAGAAAGAAATATATTTGGTGGGTGTTACTACAAGGTTACTAAGGAATTCTGGCTGTTGCTAGGGTGGATACGAAGATAGAACAGAGTTTAAAAGCATATCAAATGTCGAGTGAGTGTTTCTTAAACCTAAATAATAAAATCCATTTCACTTTCCAACACTCTCCAATAAACCTGTACTGTGTGTGTGTGACACGTGAGAACCACACAGGAAGTGAGTGTCTATCCAAAATGGCCAAGCAGAGTTTTCTTTAGGTCCAGGTAGATCCAATACAGTGATGTGCAGCAAAGTGGAAACTCATTTAAATAATGGCTCAGCAATCTCTGAGAAAGGGCCGTGAATGATCCGTGGGTGTGAGTCTGAGGCTGAGATTAGCACAACACACGCTCACACAAACATATTTCACACTGAAGCAACATATTCAATGAGAAGAAATGTGATGTTGTACTGGATTTTATCCACCCAGAATTGATTAGATCATGAAAAGTGGACATTTATACAATAATGAAATCGATCTGAATGCAAGTTTGCAGTGGAAGAACTATTAGCCCTTTGAAACAAGGACTCATTTCAGTGGCTGAGCACGTACATTTTAATTATGAACAGTTACAGAGCAATTTTTCCTTTAGGATAACATGGACTGATGAATCAGGTGCGCGCACACACACACACACACACAAATAGCTAAGTTGCACTAGAGAACTCCATCATACAACTAAATGCTTGCTTACATTTCGTGAAGAATATGCCTTAAATTTAGACTGTTGTGAATGATTGCCAGAGTGTTGCTACGCTGTTGCTAAGGTGTCTAGAGTAGCACGTTGCAGCTGTGTGGTACTGTAGTTAAAGAGTTTTCTGAGATATTGTTAAAGTATTGCTAGGTGGTTGCTGGATGATTGCACTTGCAATATTTCAGTTTATATTAGGTGGTCTTAACTACTGTGTATTTACATTTAAGTTAATAATGTGGTACAATCCACTTATTGTGTTATTAGTACATGTTTGTACTAATATTTGTAAAAAAATGCAGGTAATTACATCTGTTATTAATTTCTTTAATTAAATGTATAATTACACTGTTGACCCGTCGCTTAGCCCACCCTTAAACCGTACCACCAAAGTGTTTTGCTAAATAATTTGACCACAATACTTGTTGTTTTTGACATAACTTAAGGAAACCTATTAAAAAGTGTGAACAATATTTTAAATATTCAATGACAACACTATAAAGAATTTTTTTTGTACCTTTTAATTACCACATGTGGTGAAAACAAACGATTCAATATCGCACTTGATGTAATTTTGCTGTAAATGCCATTAAATACATGGGTTTTCCCAAAAATAATTATGAACTACCAATAATATAATTCCAGTTAAAAAAAATTCTGAAAGTAAATATATATGCTTTTTCTTATTTCTGTTAGCAGTAATGTTTTTGTTTGTTTGTTGTTACATGATCTGTTACTTAGTTCATGTATATGCATTATAATGTTGGTGATTTGACTTTTTGTCTTGACTGTGTCTATATACCAAAAATGGCCATGTTTTATAGGCAGACAACCAGTGGCGGTTCTACATTGAATTACTCCCTGCAGAAAAAAACCTCTCAATGCCACATGGCTCAATATTTACCACATAGCTCAATATTTTACCATCTATGTGCATTTATGCATCAACTAATTCTGTGTGTCATGGTACGGGACCTTACTGTAGTGTATAATATATTGATATGTACTAAACACTAATAGCATTAGATGACCTAGTCAATAATGCAAGCAAAAAAGGCGATTCCGTGTCCGCCCCTTTGACATCCAGTTTGCCATTCAATCAGCTCTGCCATAACACAAGCACGGAAGTGAACACACATGCACTCAGTATTAAAGCGACTGTCAGTGGGCCCTTATGAATCTTTAAAGAAGCCATAAAACATCAGACAGCAAAGAATTACTTAGTCTTGGCCTAAGCTGACACTCAACAGGTGGTGCTACACACATACATACAAACATACATGCCACTTCCACCTGTCTCACCTGTATTTCATGCTACTGTGTCGTCCAATAGCCTCCTTCATGTGGGCGTGGCCTTGAGGCAGGGGTCGGGACCCGACCGCGTCCCGTGTTTTGACCGAGCTCTGAGTGGCATAGTTGCCATTTCCTCCCTGTCCACTCCCTCTTTCTCCTCCTCCACCCCCTCCGCTGCTGCTGCCCCCTGGTGGAGGGGCAGTTCGCAGGCCGCACAGCCGGTCCTCGCTGCGGCTCTTCAGATTGTGCTCCGTACAAGCAAATGAGACCTGCATCCTCACACACTTGTGACACTTGTGTGTTTGAGTTTATTTGACTGAATCACTTTTGGTGTGGTAACAACCAAGCTGTTTATGGGAGTGCCTGATAGATAGATAGATGCACAGGGCAAACCTGCGCTCAAGTCAGGTCTTGCACCTGCTGGCACCAACTTGCAGCTGTTGCCAGGAGGGCGCGGGTCCAAACGCAACCCTGACGCGGTGGGGTGCGTGTTTATGTCGCCAGGCAAAAAGTCACGACTGGCTGCTGTCCAGGCCTTTAGTGTGCCGCTGCGTGAACAGTCTGTCTATGCAGTCGCCCACAGCACTTCTCCAATACCCGGATCGACGCAACTTGAAGACGCTCCTCTCCGTGTTGAGGCATTCCTCTGCAGAATCGGGGTGGTCGCTCTGTGCGAGGCTAGGGACCTCCTCAAAATGCGGAACCACCCATCCACACCGGGTTTCCACTTACGGGATGCGCAACAGCCGGCGCCGCTTCCCCTAATGGCTCTGAAGCCCAGCTACGCGGCGGTAGAACGCGACTGCAGGGACGCGCTTATACGCGCACGCTTGTGTTCACGCGCGCCTGGCCATGTCCTCGTCTACAGCCGTTTGAACACAAACTCACGCACACAATCACTCCTGCACGCGCTAGGTGGTGATGGTCACTATCTGACACACAGCGCACCCTCACGCGCTCGACACACGGCAGCAAATGTCGCGCTGTTTTTCTGGCGCGTAATTATTGCCATGGTGATCATCACACGCGATCAAAAGAGAGTTTGACAGCTCCGCAGTGTCCATATTCCATCGTCAGATCTAACAGGAGTAGCCGATATGTCGCACCGCGAAGGCGGTCTAGCAACGAAAGACTGTCGATGAAGATGTGAAGGGAATTGTGCATTCGTTCAGAACGACGGAACCATCAAACGCGAGACTGCCAACTCAGAACCCAATGAAACCCTCTGTGATCCCCCCCCCCCCCTCTCTCTCTCTCTCTCTCTCTCACTCACTCATTCTCTCTCTCTCTCTCTCTCTCTCTCTCTCGGATTTCCATTGTGATTAATGTGTGAATTGAGTAGGACCACTGCGGAATAATCACGTTATTGTTTGGGTTAGGGCTAGACACAGACAAATAAACACTCACCCACAATATTTTATGTTCCTCTATTGCTTAAATATATGCATAGGCAGAAAAGTAAAAAGGTTCCAAAGGTTGACATGATATATAATTTAAAAAGCTGTATATTTCTCTATACAAGTAGTTTCAAAACAAGGAATCTGCCACTCAGACTCCTCGTCAAAATTCTTCTAATAAGCATATACTGCTACATTTTTCTAATAACGCTATAGACTTATATTAGATTTTAGCAAACGCATCACTTTACTGTCCAACCAATAACATAGCAAATTTGATCAAATAAAACTTAAACATGCAATGTCCAACATTATATATTTTCAAAGAAACATACATATCTTTATATTGACCCAGAACTCAATACATTTGCACTGCATACTATCCAACAAATCTACAAATAAAAAAATTTAAATAAAAAAACACATTCCCATTAGCTAGGTGATTTATTCAATTTTTAAAAACTTTTGTTCATAAAATATTTGAAATAAACTTAGAAATATTTGACACTTTCTGGAGACTATCAAACTTCAAACACAAAACATGAGAAAAAGAGGGCAAGGGAAACATTTATATTTGTGTTAAATTGAAACAGATCTCAATATCACACATACAAGTGTAAAATATTAATGAGAAAGGGGAAAAAAAGTAGTATGGACTTGGTTCTGTGCATTTGTTGTTGACTGTTGTACAGATGAGCTTGCAGGGATGCTGTTTGAGTGGAAAAACAACTGGAGATGTCCTGCATGAGAGAAGTCTGACATTTTACATTTCACCAGAAGGCCCAGTAATGACACTTTGAATAAACATTACAAAAAAGAAGAAGAAGCATATGCATGGATAAACTGTGTGCATTATCTTCTATAAGATGTGCTTTAAATATGAATTTTAGAGAATATTAAATTCACACCTACTTTAAGATGCCATTATAAACACAGATATGCAAACAATCACAAAAACTCATGCACAATTTTGAACCGAACTGCAAGAACATCCTTTGCCTTCAGTTGATCATGAACCAGTGCAATGAGTAAACTGTAACCCTGCTGACACAAATATGCATAACAAAAACATGGTCTTGGCCCTCCTTA
This sequence comes from Enteromius viviparus, assembly GCA_032353835.1. NCBI lineage: Eukaryota > Metazoa > Chordata > Actinopteri > Cypriniformes > Cyprinidae > Enteromius > Enteromius viviparus. The sequence goes on along the minus strand of JAUCNO010001334.1, from coordinate 363,074 downwards.
CAAGCTGCTCAAGAAAACCAAGTGGAGGTTTTAGAGCCAGATCTTCAGTCGTTCTTCTGTTGCTGATGGATACTGCTGCACTGATCCAATGCTCTGACCACAGGTACTGGTCACAAAACCTCAAAATAATTCACACCAAAGCATCCAGAATAATGCTGAATCCATATGAAATTTCAGTTGCTTAAGAAGACATGCAAGCAGTCTTACATTGCTGAATCATGGGAGTTCATGTTTTGTTCAACTGACTGTTCTAATGGACCAACATTTGTACACTGTCATGCAGCTATAGCATGTTTTTCAAAGCTGTACTCAGTGCATCAGGGCGCACAGAGACTGCTGCCAACCAATCAGAATGAGGCAGTGCAGAGGAGGCAGCCAGTGACAGTGCAGCTGTGCTGTGTAGTGAACATGGGGGGAATAGAACAAATCTGCTCTCATCAGAGAACATCTGCATGCAATCCGGAGCCAAAGAGAGGGAGAGAGAGAGAGAGAGAGAGAGAGAGAGAGAGAGATGGGGGTGTAGCTATGTGTCACTCAATTTATTCCTTTTGGGACAATGCAAATGAACCAATCAAGAATCCTCTTTTAGGAACTGTCCAGGGTTCTGAAATGCTCCAAAATGCTGGATCAGCATAGATTAATCAGCAATTAAAAGCAGAAGCTTCTATTGAGACAGTGTATATATATATACACACGTTTATGGTAAAATATAATTTATTCCTGTAATGGCAACCCTGAATTTTCAGCATCATTAGTCCAGTCTTCATTGTCAAATAATCCTACAACAATCTTTCTAATATGCTGATTAGCTCAAAAAACATTTTTTTTTAAATTATTAATAATAATAATAATAATGTTGATAACAGTTTTGTTCTGCTTTATATTTTTGTGGAAGCCACCATTCTGCTTTATATTTTTTTTTCTGAAAACAAAGTTTAAAAGAATAGCTTTTATTTAAAATTGGAACTGGAATCTTTTGTAAAATTATAATGGTCTTTAATGTCACTTTTGTTTGGTTAAATGCATCCTCGATTTAAATAAAATTCTTAAGTCTTACTGCCAAAATGATGTATTTTACACAATAGTACATTGTGTATGTTATGTTTGTAGGGAGAGATTTGTAATACCAATTGTAATACCAGTACACCTTCTACTCTCATATACTCTCACCAGCCCCTTTATTATTACCAGTTTGACCCCTTTTTTGCCATAATAACTACTACTTCATGGCATACATTCAACAAGGTATCAACAAGGAATCATTCATGAGAAATTTTGGTTTACATATTTGGTTCATATCCTCCATTCAAACACATCCCAAAAACTCTACTGTATTTGTTTACTTTGGAGGTCTTATGGAAATATATGTGTTAACATGTGTTAATAAAGCATTTATTAACACACTGAGCAACTATTATCATGTATCTAAAAATTACAATTCAATAATGTACATGTAAATAATGTATTCATTATTTACTTAGACTATCTAAATGATCTTATTAAACATTGACAAATTCTAAACAACTGGTTTGTAAATAATTCATAATTTAGAAATAACAAATTGATCATTAAATAAAGTATGAAATACAATTATTAAACATTTTTATATGCTCAAGAACAAGGCATTTATAGATGCACTTGTAAACTGCTGATTAATGGCCAGTTAATATGTTACAGTTAAATACCGTATTTGCATTAACTGAAATAATGTTAATATACTAAACTATTAAAGTATCGAAATCTGTTTTGAATCTTTGAAATACACTGATAACAACCAAATACAGGTGGTGATAAGAAAGTCACATGCTAAACCAAAGCCCATCACAAACAGCATTTTATTTTGATTATAACTATATCAATGTCATTCACACAAGCACTAAACACTATCATGGTGAGACTCTTTAAACTGAAATATACATAACGTTAATTTAACAACTTTACATGTAACATACAACCCCTAAAAAACATAACTAATAAAAAAAAATAAAAAGAATATTTTTAAGGAAAAAATGCAATGCAGGGTATTCTGGGAATATCAGTTTAAGATTTTCCCTGTAAATTATAAAGGTCATTAACCATTTTACAGGTTTTTTCTGTTAAAATCAGGGCCATTTTTTACAAGCAGTTTCTGAAATACTTAGCATAGCTTGTCTGACACCAGAAACCATATCACATTAAAAGTCACTTAAATCACCTTTCTTTCTTATCTATTCTGATTCTTGGTTTAAACTTCAGTGGATCATCATGACCATGTCTATACATGCCTAAATGCTTTTTGAATTACTGCCATGCAATTGCTTGATATATTACCAGAATTATTCAGAATCATCTATCATTTCCACATATAATTTTTCTAATGCAGTATATATTTTTTTCTAATGTTTGTTAATTTTGCATTTTTGAGTTGAAATATGACATGGATGTGCTGTTGAGAGGCTTTGTGGGATTCACTCTTGAAATTAACTTTTTTGTTATGCTCAAACTGGCCATATTATAAGCCCATAAGGACAGTTATATTGTGTTCAAGGTGATCACAGCTGTGTCAGAGGCGATTCACGGATTGCGTCCCTGAGCAAGCCGCTAAAATAAAGCTCATCGTATCCCTATTGTATTAGATCGTACTTCTGTTTAGCTTCAAATAGTCGCCTCAGCTGCAAACAATGTGAGGTGCAGTGATTGAACATGTGCTTTGTGGAATCAGAGCACAAACCACCTGGTTTGCAATTTAGTCCATATGGCGGTAGAAAGACGGGAAAAAAAGGCAGACTATGCCCTCTTATTTGCCTGTAAGGTGTGTCCTACTAAAAGAATAATTAAGATATAATTGCAAATTAATTGGCAGAAAATGACAAAAGTAGGTCTCGACCGATAGAGTGGAGGGATTTAACAGAGGACAAAAAGCTCTACTTTCTTGTTCTAATTTCGTGGAGTAAAAACACATTAAATGAAGACTGAAAAGCAGTTTAATTCTCATTTGCTTTTCTTCAAAAAATCTGTTGCATGGCCTCCAGTGGACAGCAAAGAGAACTGCATGTGAATTATTCATGAAAGTAAGAATATGCTTTTCAAAAGCGGAAAACTGGAATCAGATCACTATCCCCCCTGGAGAGACAGAGCTTTTAAGTGCTTCCATCTGGAGAAAGCACAACATGAGATAACATAAAAGCGTACACAGATACACACACGTGCACAGATACTCCAAACAGTGGTATATGCATTCAGACAAACGCTAACACAAACTGAAGACATTTTGTTCTCTCTTGTTGCTTTTTTTTTTCCATCACTCATCTTTCAGATCCTCTGTGGTACTCATTGCCCTCTCTCAGTGATTTTTTTTGTCTTTAAGCTGCTAAACATAAGCCTCTGCTTCCTGCATGTTCGCATAATGTCATTATTTAAAGCAGAAATACATCAAAAAGACGATTTATAATTTGACAGTTTTATTATTTCTGAATACTCAATTAACAATGTCTTACTATCATACTTCCTTACATACAGTGAACATAATTTGTTCCAAATGTTCCATAATGCTCAACAAGTAAACAAATCAATCAATAAAAAAAATAAAATAATGATGATAATAAAAATAATAATAATAATAATAATAATAATTAACTACATTACATGTTTATTAAATTAAATAATTACTAAATATTTATTATATAATTACTAAAATCTTTTGGAGGCTTTTAGTGGGCTATTTCATCCACGCACGCACACACACACACACACACACACACACATATACACACACACATATATATATATATATATATATATATATATGTGTGTGTGTGTGTGTGTGTGTTTAATGTGTGTGTTTTCTATTATGGACTAACTGGTAAAATGCTCAAACAAACGTAGTTTGAAATCACTGAAATGTTTAAAATTTTCAGGCAAATCTGCCTCTTTTTTTTTTGTTTCTTTTTTTTTTTCTTGCTGTCTTTGCAGTTTGCACTTGGCAAGAAGAATCAAATAATATTCTGTTTTGCATCTATAGCAAATAGGGTGTTCAAATGTATCCATCCTGAAGTGACATGGCAAAATTCCCCACACCTAATACCAGTCATTCTTTCACACACACAAACATACACACTGGATGCTCTCAGGCTATATAAGGACACTGTCGCCCCTGAGCCTCAAACCAGCGAACCTTGAGCACGGCCAGCAGTTCCCATGGCAACCTGTATAGAACTAATCACCTGGGGACACAGAACAGCCTTATGGGATTTGTGGTGCAATTATAACAGGATCAAGTATTATAAACTTCACAAAATGTCCATTATGCCAGAAGTGTCTCAGTGCTTGTATTAATTAGTCGTACTTGCTATACAGATATACTATTCTAGCACACTAATATATCTGTTTCTGGAGTAAGCATACCATGCATTGCACTCGGATTTATTATATGCCTGAATGATTTGCTACATTTGCCAGAAAAAATACAATATATTATCAGAACACCCTGTGTAATCCACTACATCCCACAATGAAAAGCATTCAACGTTTTTACAAGGTCAGAAGAATATGAGCACAAATTGTACATGCAAGGGAATAATATCTTGTGACTTGAGAAGTAACTTTAGAAATCTGCAGATTAGTAACTTACAGTTATAACATGCACCCTCAAGGTAAAAACGTATGCACAAAAAAATACTATAAGTCGTAGTGTATAGCCTATCATGCACCTTTATACAATATGTAAAATAAATCTCAGGTGTCCTCAGAATGTGTCTGTGAAGTTTCATCTCAAAATACCCCACAAATCAGTTCAAGAGTTCACGCTTTCCTCATTAGTATAATTTTTGCGGGTTTGGCATGCTGTCAGGGGAGCGAGCCTGGGAGAACGGCGAACCGCGAACCCTAGTGGTATGAACCCTAGTGTGGGCAAGGGTTTGAAGTTCGGCTCGGTCCCATACTGCTCCCCCCGGAGGCGTGAAATAGAAATTTAGGCGGAGAAGGGGAGGAGGAGGGATGCTTGGAACGAGATGTGGAAGGGTTGAAAGTCTGGGTTTTTGATAGTGGATAGGGGAAGAATCTATTGGGCGAGAGTGATTGGGAAAATAATTAGCTGATGGGCTACCAGCTGTGTTTGATTAATTCGTATCGCGTTCTTCTCGAAATGCGTTATTTGCAAAACGTTCACTAATTATTTAATTTTGAAAATGTCTATTTCAAAAGGAAAGAGCTGTTTTCGTGCATGTCTCTTTACATGCAAATGAGCCCATATTCTAAAACAGGACTGTTCCTTTACGGCTCATACCTCAAATACGCTGACAAAAAAATAAAAAAAGTTTATCATGTCTATTGTGCTGAAATCATACTTTTAAACCATATTAGTTGAAACTACTGATATATGGTTTTCTGAGTGCACACATCTGAAGCATGTGCAGAGAAAACACTGGGACTCTAAATAGTGTTCTGTCCTATTCCGTGCAGCCAAAGACAGAATAGTTAGCGTTCTTTTTTTTTTTTTTACTTTTTCCATGGCATCAGAACTGGTACACTGTTGTAAACTGTTGTTTTTTTTCACAGTGGTGGTGATGTGGGTGGAAACTTGCAGAAGGGGTGGTAATGATATAATAATATCTTTTTTTTAAGTCACAGGAGCAAAATCAGACTGGCGTGTTTTTTTTGTTCATTTTTTTCACAAGCTTGCAGAGAAAGGCTTACCAAAATAAATTGAATGGGTTGCTCTTTTTCACATTTTCTGAGTTGGTAGATACATCGGTGACCATATAGCACTTTTAAATGCAAAGTAACCATTATTATTCAATGATATGTGCAACATATATGTAAAAATGAGAGTAAGCAGACTGAAGCGTGAATCTAAATGCAGGGTCTTTTATAATATGAGAGGTAAGGTAATATGAGAACAATAAAATAATATTAGCCAACTACTGTCAAATACACTATTATTTATACTGATATTAATTCACCAAAACAGTCAAATTTAATTAAAATGAAAAAAAAAATATATATATATATAGAGAGAGAGAGAGGGAGAGAGAGAGAGAGAGAGAGAGAGAGAGAGAAATAAATAACTTTTTTTGCAATTTTTTTATTTTTTTTATTTTGATTTTCAGTTATTTTAATTATTAATTTTTTTTTTATTCTTGCCATGAGAGGAGCCTCAGTTATTCCCATGACATTAAAGGTCAAACTACCTTCCTACACTGTCAAAAAAAATCAAGTTTAGTTTCTTAACTTGTTGTTGTTTTTGATTTAAACAGCAAAAAGTTCAGGACTCAAAAATCTCCTGAAGCTACAGTACTTGCCTTAAAGGTTTTCTCAAAGTATGATTAACAGCATAAACCTATTTATTACGTTGAAGGCTAGTATTGGGCAAGACAAGGACTTTGCACAAGAAAGCAGAGAAACTTAAGGTTAAGAAGGTGAGGAATGTGCTGGAGTGAATGTGTCATGACTGCCCTCAAGCGCCACTCAATTCCCCATCATGCACCACGCACCCACACCTGTTTCAGATTTTCACACACACACACCTGCTCGTAATCAATCACACCCTAATTTCACACTAGATATAAGCCGTACTCATTACAATTACAATTTGCAATGTCTTGATCTGTTTCCACTGTCATTACTGAGTATTTCTTTCCTTGCCATGATCTTCTGGTTTTTGATTATCGGACTGTGTCTTGGATTGTAATTGTTTCCTGGTTGCCACGATATTTGCCTGTGTACCCTGACTTAGATTCTGCATTGCCTTTATTTATCTGTTTGACCCTGCCCGTTGACTCTGACTAAAGAAATTTTGCACTTGGATCCACACGCCTCAGTTTCAGTCATTACAGAAGACTTCACCATGACAGGATCCAGCAATTCCTCCAGAGGGCCTGGTCTAGGAGAAATCCGACGGAGCAACTTTTCCAGTTAAAACAAGGAGGAATGCCAATCGAAAAATACATCACAAAGTTTTACTAACAGTGCTGGCAGGTTCAGATCTACCATGGGCATAGCGGAATAGGAGGAGAAGCCCACTTCCCAGATTCAAGGGGTAGTCACATCCCACCACACCAGTGGAAACAATGGAAATAACTGTACTTGCAACAGTTTTGTTGCAGAGCATAATTTTGTGGTTAAATTTAGATTTAGAAAAAATTTAGGTTATTAGATCTCATGTTGTATACACTGCTTAAAAAAAATTAGAACCCAGCTCAAAAATAATAGAAGATAAATGATGGTTATGAGGGAATTGTATTGGTTTTAATGGTAAATTAAGTATAAAAATGTCTGCTGGTAAATAATGGATTCTTTTGGTGGGTGGGATGGTAAATCCT
>JAUCNO010001334.1:289331-355676 GCA_032353835.1 Enteromius viviparus | reverse complement strand
TGTGTGTGTGTGTGTGTGTGTGTGTGTGTGTGTGTGTGTGTTTTGTGTGTGTGTGTGTGTGTGTCTATATATATATATATATATATATATATATATATATATATATATATATATATTGAGGAGATTCAACACTTATGGCAAATAGATTTGGTTTTGGTGGTGCTACTGAGTTTTTGAAGCGTTCACACTGACAGTCATGCTGAACAAATGCATCAGCAACATAACCATATCTGCAAAGAAGCAACACCTTCACATAGTGCTGCATAAAAGTGCTAGTTATCTTGTTGTGGGTGTTTTACAGGGCATCAGATGGATAGAAAGCCTGATGAGATGGAAATTTGGCAATAATGGGCTCTTGATGTTAATGTACCATCAGCTATAGATAGTTTATTGTCTTTTAGAGTTTAATCTTTGCCAAAAACGAGGAATGAAGGAATGACCTGCTGATTTACATTTTCTGTACGCCCGGGCTGTGCATTCCAGCCTCTCCGGGGTGAAATCCGTCCAGAAGAGCATGTCTGTCTCAAACACAATTTACTGCCAGGTCTAGGAATTCAACGTGATCTGGGAAAAGCCCTCTCAAGTGCCACAACCCTGGCTTTTTTATCTAGATGGTCAGATAAAATGCTATCTGCGCCCATAAAGCTGTTCGTGGCAGTCTTTAGCAGGAGGCACTTCAATGTCACTGCGGCCGGGCCGCTGATAAAGTTCAAGCCAAACGCAGGCTAATTTAGAAGGCCAATAAAAGGCTGCCGAAACGTGGTACCTGGGAACGATCTGAACTCTTCTACGGACATCCATGTGAATGAATGGCATGAACTCTGGCTATCCTCAGCGAGAATGGAAAGTGATGGTTCTCGGCCGAGCGAGACGGCTCCGTCGAGGAGGCTCTGTTTGCATGCACATCTCCAGCACTAAAACACAGAGCACTTCAGTACAAGAGCATGCCTCGCTCGGTAAGTTTCCACTCTTTAACTGTTTGGCAGATATGCCCGTGATGTTGGCTAACCGTTGGCTGCTCATTTTCCTCCTGAAGACGCTGTTTTTTTAGCAGAGAAGCCCAAACACGATGGGCCTGTTTATCCGCAGAGAATACGCCTTTGTCTGGGCCTCCCAGGTGAGATAAAGAGAGGGCCTTAAGACGCTCCTCTCAGGACCACCAGTGTTGTGTGTGTGTGTGTGTGTGTCTGTGTGGCCCTGTTTGCCTGTGTGTTTGTTGCTGGGTGTGTTTGTGTACATATGCAAACATGTGTGACTAATTCAGGCAGCAGGACTTTGTATGGGATGGTTCTGTGAGCTCGGAGCTGTAGTAACTCGATCACTGTCACTCTAAACAGAGTTTACCCTGGTCTGAGCTCAAAGCCTCGAGCTAAACCAACAGAGGAGCCGGAGGAGTCTGCAGGTAAGAAAAATAAAAAACGAGAGAAACTTAAAGGGAACTTTGTACCCCAGATACAGTCATTGAATCATATGAACGAACCACCTTTGAACAAACGTGCCACACTTTACTGGGCAATGGATGCGCAAGTGAAACACCCAGCCCCAAATAATATAGTTTATTAAAGAGCCTAAAGGTTCATCGGTGTCACGCTGTCATTGGCCAATCACTCCTAAAACACATAAACATCAGCAGCAAAAGAATGGGTTTTGGATGTAAGCATCATGGAATATTCAAAAGAATATATATTCTGCTTTTGCAAAACCAAAAAAAAATGTACCTGTTCTTACAATTCATAGCAGGTTTGAGCTGGAATAAACATATTTTCAAGTTAAGGCGTATTACTGGCATAATGGCTGGTTATTAGTACTTATAAAGCACGTATTAATGCACATAAGTGTTGCTATTAATAATTACTATATTTTCTTGCAGTTCCTTTCACGATACTGAGCTCAAAACAAGTTGACCATAGTCCATGATTGGTGATTTTGATGTTTGCATCACATGACCAGCCCCTGGTGTGGCTTTTCTGTTAGTAAACTTGTTCAGTAGCTCACCCGGTACAGCGCCCGAGTCTAGCGTTAACGTGATAAAATAGTGAAAAAGACGTCTAGAAGCAAGATAAAATAGCATGGTTGCATAAAAGTTTATTTTTTTATCTTACCTTTATACGTTGGGTTAGGGTAGGTACTGTCAACTCAGTCTCACAGCAATTCGAACGTATTTTACGAGTATATTAATTTGACCTCACTCGCACTAATTCATACGATTGTTGCTAAGTCGTACGTATTTTATGAATTGCCAATTCATATGAATTTGTACAAATGACTTACACCTAACCCCGCCCCTAAACTTACCCGTTACTGGGGTTTAGACTAATCGTACAAAATTTGTACGAATTAGCATGCTTTTGCCACCTCGTACGAATTGGTCGTGAGACTGTGTTGGTACTGTAGGGTTTAGTTTGGTTTGAATTGTTTAATTTCTGCACCGCGGTACATGCAAGAACTAACGAATTAAAACATGCTTCATTTGTTTCAGTACATCTGAATGTGCTTATAGCGCCACTCACTGGACATTTGACTTCCAGCGATTCGTACAACATTCAGCGCGATTAAAACTCAGATTTAAGTTCGTCTGTAAAAACTGACCACCCGCTGGACATTTCACTTCAAAAAGTTTTGCGATGCAAGAAGCAAAGCTGTTTACATAAATGTGGCACGAGAGTGCGGTTAACACCACAGAATCACAGAATGTGAGGAGTTTCCGCAAGGCACTCCTGTTTGAACACGACGGCCCGGCACACAGAGAGGTCCATCCAGAAACGGTTTGGTGAAGGGTGTGTGAGAACAGGCCTGCACAGAGCCCTGACCTCAGCCCCAGCGAACACCAGCTGGACTGATTAACCTGATCTCACTGGACCTGAACGAGCAGGCGTGGACAAGCTATTTCATGTTAATCAGTTTGAAATTAAATATTTGAGGACAACATAGTAATGCACATGATTTGAGCCATGTAATGAAGTTACTAATCATCAGTGTTAAGGGTAACGGATTACGCTTTCAAAGTAACTAGTAAAGTAGGGCTGTTATTTTGTCAAATAAGTAACCCCAGTATTGTTTCTGATGTTCTGACTGACAGCTCAGGGTTGCCATGTTGAGAGAAACCTGGAGTAAGTGCAGAGCATTGTGTTGAACATGATCTTACTGTAAATATCAACATGTATTTACTCAAAAACACATTCTGTATTCCTCAATATGATTAAAAATGGTCAAATGCAAACTCAAGAGTATTATAGAAACTTGGCTGCAATGATTGTGTGTAATAAGACATATCATTTATGTTTTTAATCATATTTTATTAACATATACCGGACCTTCAATGCTCCAGTTTAACTAAAACTAAGTAAAAATGACATATTTGTGTTGTTGAAATGTCTTCTCCTGGGTCATGTTCTTCATGCAGTCAGTATAACAGGTGAGTTTTCTTTCAGAATCATCCTGGCTATGAAAACAAAACCCAGCGCTCTGATGCTGCTGTAATCCTGCTTCACAAAATCTGAATTGTGTCATTATCATCTGTAAATAGCCTACAAATTAATAAAAAAAATCAGAAAAATATGAATATGTTAGCTATACCTTGAGCTATACCTTATACATTGTTTAAGGATCGCAGTATTTCCGTTGTTCACGGGGGACTTTTATTTTGAAAGAAAATCTGTTTTTCACGAAAAGGAGTGTTTAATAGAAATTGCGCTGAGAGCAAACGCTTCATGACGGCTGAGTGGCGCACAAAAGGACTATTTATTTTTATTTAGCACTTTATTTTACTTTATTTACCAGTAATTTGTAAGAAAGTCAGGTGTTACTGACATAATTTAGCCCCCCTCCTTGTCGCTTCATTTGGTAGAACCCACCCATCCCCTCCTCTCTTCTCTCCGCTCGCTCAGCTTCTGTGCGGCTCTCTTTCAGCAGCAGGGGGCGGCGGCACAGCACAGGTTTGATAGATAAATAGAAAACCGCTCAGCTGCACAGATTATTATTTTTCCTCCAAGTTCATGTGCCGCCCCCCACGTGACAAGAAAAAATGCCGCTCAGGGCGGCTGCCCGGTCTGCCCGTGCTTATAACCGCCACTGCACCACACCTTCCAAGATCACGACCCACTGTACAAGAGGGCTGCCACACCTAAACTACTGCATAAGATGGCTGCCATACCTGAACCACAGCACAAGAGGGCTGCCACACCAGAGCCACTTCACAAGATGGCTGCCGCCCCTGAGGCGCATCAGAAGTTGGCTGCCACACCCGAATCACTGCACAAGATGGCTACCACACCTGAATAATTGCACAAAATGAGGTCATTGAGTGTCAATTCCAGTTGTCAGGTCCCGTTTCTGAATCATGGCCAGGAGGGGGGCTATGTCAAGAGTGCCCTCAAATGCCACTAGAGGGCACTCGCATCACCTCACCTCCCTGGGACTCATTCACCCACACCTGTTTCAGATTTGCACACATACACCTGCTCGTAATCACCCACACTCTCATTTCACACTGCATTTAAACTGCACTCATTACAACAACAATTCGCAAAGTCTTGATTTGTTTCCCCTTTCATAACTGAGCGTTTCTTTCCCTTCCCTGATCTCATGATTTCTGATTATTGTACTGTGTATTGGAGGACATTTTCAGTGTCATCATAATTCAAAAGACTTAAAAAACATACTAAATGGTGTTTTTTTGAAAAACTAAAAATGCACATAGTTTCCTGTAAGAGGGTAGGTTTAGGTGTTGGGTCAGTATAGGGCAATACCACATTCAGTTTGTACAGTATAAAAACCATTAGGCCTATTCACAGTCCCCCAAAATCACAAAAACCAACATGTGTGTTTGTGCACCTGGTACTTATCATGTTATGGAGACAAATTGTCCCCACAAAAATATGAATACCAGTAAATTTTGACATTGTGGGAACATTGTTTAGGTCCCCATGAGAAAACAAGCTTATAAAACATACTGAATGGAGTTTTTTGAAAATCTAAAATGCACATATATACATATATATATATATATACACACACAAACCTTTTTTTGTTTCATCATATTATGGCAAGGTAACTCACAGTTAACCAATTAACAGGTTGGTACTTTATATTAAACAATAACATTTTCACATCTGCAGGATAACTCACATGCATAGTATTGCTAGATCTCATCAGGCATTGCAAAACAAAAAATGAACAAACAAATTAAAAAACAGAAATTAAAATCATTCATACAAAACAAGAACCGGTATTATGTGTGTTATTAAATTTATTTAATTGTGATTTTGTTTTGACTTTAAAAATGCAAAGCAACCATATTTGCTGATAAAACATGCAATATAGTGTGTTCACAAAACAACTGCACACTATAGTTTCATGTGTATAATTGCATGCTGTTCCCGTGCAGCAAACAGCATGACAGCATCCCACCCTGAATGCAGCTTCTGTTCTGCTACCTCCATTTTTATACACCTTCATTTATTATCCTTTCACATTCGCTTTATCAGGTTTGACATTTTGACACCACTGAGAGTGCATTTCCCCAAACACACACAGAGCTGCACAGCTCCTCACTCACCGGTACAGCATGGCTTGTCTCTCTGATTGGCAGTCATTGATGCTGAGGCCACACTCCCTCAGGTAAAGCTCAAGACGTCGTCTCTCAACCAGTCTGTGCGCTGCCTCCAAAATCTGAGAGGCCAGGGCATCCGTTTCTCCTTTCTGCCCCTTCCCACGGCTTTGCACAGGGGGTTTTGGCCCAGCGCTGCTTGATGGCACTGATGAGGCTTTAGGCTTCTTGCTGATTCCATACAGGTCCTCAACAGAGAACTTGCCCCCCTTTGCCCCACGACTCCCAAACATGGCCATATTCCTGGGTTTGATTTGGTTCTGTTTGTGTTCGTCTTCGGTTTGAGCTCTCAGTTGAGCGTTTAGACGCACTCCAACTGGCAGGACTTAATGTACAAAGATAAAAGAAAAGTAAAAAAAGCGAAGAACAAAGTTTCAGCATGTGGGTACAAAATTAAATATATCATTTCGAGATGCCACATTTATCCAAAACACACACAGACAAAAGAAAAAAAGGTCTCATTCAGGGTGTTTGTTCTTTTACACTGAAAATGGTGCCAAAACATCTGTACATATCACTGTCAAAAAACCCACACACATTCTGTTTTAAACATCTTATCTTGCACTCTAAAAAAAATCTAGTTTCTAGTTCTCTTCCCTTTAATTTTCCAATTTTTGCAGTCCAGTTTTCTACTTATACTAAATATATCCATATAATCTAAAAAAGCATTTACTTTAGATTCACAACTGAATCTGATTCTTTAAAAGAATATTTCCTTTTGAGTAATTTTTTTTTTTCCATAAGAGTGAAAACTATCATACCAGTGTAATGCTGTTGCTAAGAGCATAAATCTTTAGTTTGGTTTATACTTACAAATAAACAATAAATAAACAAACTGAAATTAAAAATTAAAGAAAGTTCACAAATGTCAGAATAAAATGCTTTTTTTTTCTTACTTTTATCCCTTTTGCTCTTTCCCTCTTTTTCTCCCGATCTCTTTCGCTCTTTGGAATGAAAGATGACAGGGGATTTACAATGATGTCATTTAGATTTAAAACACACACACACACACACACACACAGTGAGAGACTAATGCAAAAGCAGCTTGCATTGGGCCTGATTGGCGAAAAAAAACAAAAAACCTTGGATGAAAAGTGACCAGGTCACCCCTCCCTCTTCCAACAGCTCAAACACATGATGCAGGAAAGGAAATGCTAAAAAAGACACAACCTAACAAAGAACTGACATCCAACGGTAAACCAAAAATACCACATGAAGATCTAAAAATAAAATTTGATGGTTGACATAAATTATTTCACAGGTATAATCTAAGTCATCGTAATATAACCTGCAAACCATAGACCTCATAAAGCACTAGATACAGAATATGGTAGAATATGATGTGAAGTAAAAACAACAGTCAGTAAGCCATATGGTATTAGTACAGATGTGTTTCCATACAAAAAACCCCCCCAAAAAACCAACACACAAATAAAAACACAAATGAAATCAGACAGTGCTGGGTAGTATCTGATTACATAATTATATTCCAAAAACTAGGTACTTGTAATAAGATTTTATTGCATTTTAAATTCCTCAGATTACTGATTACAGTTATTTTTTACTTTTTAAGAAACCTCTGCTGTGTGCCATATTGAGTACAGTGAGTATTAACAATATACAATGGCCATCTAAATGTCATGCAAATTAATTTGCAATTAATGCATCTAAATTTGGAGATGCCTCTCAGCTATACCATGTATGAAATGAATAAGAATAAAACATACTCAAATTTGCTGATATAAAATTGACAAAAATATTTATAATTTGAAAGACTTCGACTATGTCATTGCTATTTAAAATTATTAATGTTTGTTCATTATTGGATTCCCTATAGCTTTTTTCACAGTCAAAACCCTAGGTCCTGTGAGATTTAAATTTAATTTCTTAAGTCTGAGTAGTCTTTTTTTATTTATGTAGTATATTCTTATTTTATGTAAACAGTTACATTTAATATATGCATACATTTGTATGCCATGTACAGGAAACAATTTTGTAATCATTTTGGATTATTTTACAGCTGTCTATTATTAATACGACATGCAACATATGGTGATTCTGCTTTTGCTTCCTTAAGTAGAATATACTGTTGAACTTGTTAATAGAACTGCTGTATCACATGTTTCTACAGCAATCCTGCCCTTGTAGAATGTAAAGGTGATTACATGCAGCATAATGAGAAACATCTGAAACAAAGGTGAGACTTAAATGAAACATAAGCTGAACTCCATTAGTCATGAAAAATCAATATCTATACTAAGGAATCCTCTGAATGGTTTTTTTAACAGCCTCTCTATGGAATGCTAAGCACTTACTGTCTCTCAATCTATCTCTCTTGCTCTCATGCACAAACAAACACACACACACACACACAGATGTATTGCTCTCTGTCCCATTTGTGTCATAGGACACAGAGGGATTGGGAGGGGGGTGAGAGACTAGAGAGCAGTGTAATAGACTGCAGCAGATTCGCAGTGATTAATCTGTTGAACTCAGCACAGCTCCAGCTTTAAGCACTGCGTTCCTTAACAGTACACTATTCATTCATCACAGCACACCCTGCAAACATGCACAAAAGGCTTGCTTATAAAAAATACATTTTTATTGTTAATGTTTATTAAATGCAAGTAGCTGAAGAGATAACACTTGTTAACTATTAACAACGACTTAATAAATGAAGTGTAGTAGTTGTTAAATTTAGGTATTGGGTAGGATTAGAGATGTAGAATAAGGTCATGTATAGAATAAGGCATTAATATTTGTTTAATTAACACTAATAAATGGCTAATATTCTAGTAATATGCATGCTAATAACCAACTAATAGATGTAACCGTAAAATAGAGTGTTACTGTAATTTCTAGTGCTGTCAAAAAATGTACCACAATTAATCGCATCCAAAATAAACGTTTTTGTTTAGATAACATATGAGTGTGCTGCTTATGTTTCTTATGTATATACTGTATAAATACACACATGCATGTATATACTTTTAAAAATGTTGTTTAAATATTAAATGTATTTACATACAATATAAATAATATAAGTATATGCATGTAAATAAATTTAAATATATTTTAAATATTTACTGTATTTGTGTGTGTTTATATATATAGAGAGAGAAAGTTTATTTGTGTACTTTTAAGAGTTTATTTGTGTACTTAGCACAGCAAGATTATTAAAACAATGATTTTAAATGTTATTTAATGTAAAACTTTTAATTTAAATTTTATTGCAAGTTTTAAAAATAAAATGTTTTTTTAGTCGTTAAAGTCAATTTGATAACACTTTCTATAAAGCCTGTATTTATAATACATTATAAGTGTATTCTTAAGGCATTATGGTGAATGCATAATGCATTGTAGAAACCTTATAATGTGCTGTAATATCTCATGAGTATATAACTATAAGAGTATGATTATTTATAACACACAATGAACACCATTTTAAATCTACTTAATTTCTAACAGATTATCATATCTTGACATTATTTATTTATGATCTCTAGAGTACCTTACAACATCTTGTGAGTGGTTAGGCGCTGAGTGTTATTTGAGTGTTTCCTGTGAGGTTAAAGGAACGCTCCACTTCTTTTGGAAATAGGCTCATTTTCCAACATCCCTAGAGTAATACAGATGTGTTTTAGCGTTTTTGAATCCATTTTGCCGATCGCCGGGTCTGGTGGTCCCAAAATTAGCATAGCTTAACATAAATCATTGAATCCGATTAGACGCAGCCTGAAGAGTGGATTCCCAAAGCGGCGGATGGTCGACGACAGACCAAGACGGAGCCAGAGGGACGATGGAGCCTGGCGGAGCCGGTGGCCAGACGGTCCACAGTTGAGAGGAGGGTGCTAGGTGCCGTGGTGGAGCCGACGGGTGGGAGGGACGAGGCGGAGTCCGGGACTCTGAGGCTGGAGGTGTAGCCGAGGGATCCTCCAGCCACGACGCCGATGTAGACTGGCAGACCTGTGGCGGCTCTAGCACACAGATGCTCATGCCCCGGGAGGATCCTCAGCTCTTTCGCTCCTGTTGGTGATGGCTCGTCGGTCGCTTCGCGTGCTGAATCTCCGTCAACGGTGGGCTCCGGCTCAAGCTCTTGCCACTGTTTCCTTACGCCACAGGACTCTCATAATATGTGTGTAGCTTGTTTGGGAGAAGAGCACGCAGTAGCCGCTCTTGAGAGAGGGGACTGCTCTTGCTGCAACGAGCTATCATTGGCAACTCTACGCTCACGAAGAGCTCTCTATGCTGAGGGAGTCCACTCATGGGGATCGCAGATTAATCTATTAGGGGATCGCCTGTCTCCATTTCCTCCATCTCTTTTTTCAACCGGATTGGTTGGGTCTAGCACCGGGTTCAGAAGCGCCGCGAACGGTTTCTTCTCCCCGGGTGGACCCGTCCGTGGAGGGACGTGCATCTTCCTCCGAGGAGGTCGATGTTACAAGTGTGGACAGCCAGCCTGCGCTCCAGTCACCACAGTATGAGGAGTTACTGGAGGTGGTGACTCACGCTGTTGAAAGACTGGCCGGAGGCGCAGCAAGTTGAGCCACAAACAAGCAGGCTAGATGAGCAGTTCTTAAGGCCGAGGCCGCCTTCCGCTCGTCAAAGTCTGCCTTTTTTTCTGGATCTCCATACCGAGGTGTGCAGGTCCTGGAAGAAACCCTTCTCTTCCCGCACTTACATTCCTGCCTCAGATTATTATGGCAGTGTGGCAGGAATAGCAAAGAAGGGTTATAAATGACTGCCTCCGGTAGAACAGAAGCTGGCAAGCCATCTCTGCCTTCTACGGCGCTGCGAGTGACATCAGCGCTAGTGGGCAAATGGGTATGCAACGGTGGATCAGGCTGGAGCATGTTTGCACACCCTGGTGGTACTGCAAGCCTATCAGGCTGATTTATTGAGGGAGCTCAGCGAGAGATATCAAATAGATCCAGAAGATATTCTAGAGCTGTGGCGTACAACGGATCTCTCTCTACGTGCCACTAGAGAGTCAGCCAGGGCTGTGGGAAGGTCGATGGCAGCGCTGGTGGCAGCTGAGCGCCACTTATGTTTAGATCTCTCCGGAGTAAAATCCCAAGATAGGGTTGGGGGGACGGCTTGTTCAGGGACTTGGTGGAGACAGTGGTGAAACGACACCAGTAAGCGAAAAAAGAAGTGGCTGCTTTTCAGACGGTTCTGCCCCGCCGCTTACAGTTTTTATTTCGACTGAACTTGAGAAATCCGCGATGGGACTGAGCGCGAATAGCTTCAGCGATTCCTTATAGTACAAAATCACTGTCAGTCAAAAGGGGATGCAATCTTTCGACAGACCCTCCAATCATTATGCAGAAGTTTGGAGTCCAGGCCAGCCCACTCCTCATTTGCTCCTCATTCACCCCCAGAGACGCTGAGCGTCTGTGGGCGGGACATAATCACAACGTTTATCCAATGACCATCTAGTTTCAAAGCACTGAAAAAAAAACCGTTCAAAGCAGCCGCATTGAAGTCAATGGACGCTGGGTTTCAACGGGAAAATGCACTGTGACGCTACGGGAATGTATGAGCAGAAAATCAAGTCAGCAGACCTGCTATATCTAACTGATTCTGAACGAAAATTGTCTTTGTGATGAACTTTTCTAATGCATTTTTTTCATTATAGGGGGAGCTGAGCTTCCCTTGCAGTCTTAAAGAAATCGCCACTGGTCTTGGTAGGGAAAGCTGCAGTAAAAATGCTGACCTCCGTGCACTCCTTCGCCTCTGCTCCTCGATATAGTAGAGCAATTGTTGCAAATTCAAACAGGCCAAAAGCGTTTGCACAAAAGTAAAAATTAGTAGCAACTTAACAGCATCCATGATAATCCTGATTTACGATGATCCTTAACCAAACTAACTGCAAATAGGGCGCTCACATGAGGTTAAGCATTTTCTGGTGCATAATGTGACATTTGAGAACCTAAAACAGGGTTTCTGCCAGTTGACACGGCAACACATAACCGACATTATCATAAATCTCCATTTTGGCTGGAGTTTTTAGAAAAGCAGGCATACGTAATAAGCATAAGCATCTCCAGATCGCTATACAAGCAAGCCTCCTAGTAGGCGACCTCCTGATCGCTCATATACAGAGCATTCAAAACAGGTAAACTCAAGTTACACAAGGTCGGTTGACGATCTTCGGATCGCTTCTCACTAAATTCAGGACTACAGACTCAGGTAAACATACAAGGTGAGTATTCGAGGCAGGTATCATACAGTTTGCTTACATCAAGTGGAATCCAAGGATCAAAGTGTTCGGTGCAGGTAAGTCTTTTAGTGCAGTCAGCCATCCAGGTTTAAGATCTCAGAGATGCCAGTAGGTAACACAGGACGCAAGGTAGTATAAGCATTGTTATCTCGAGCTCAGCCGTCAACTGACTAGGTGATTAGTCTCAGGCGTTTAAGGTTAATCATAATTGGTGACTGAGAATGTGTGCTAGTTACTGGGCTGGGATCAGCACACAGAGACAGAGACGGCATGACAATATGTTAACATGCGTGCTACTTAATAGTGAGAATTAGTCTTCAAAAACCAAAATATTATTTTCAACCAAAGACATTTTTTCCCACCCTCTGCCCCAGTCAGGTGGAAACTGGAGGAGGGAATTGATATCATCCAAGTCTAAGAATCCAATTAAGCAGTTTTTCAATGTCATGGCTAATGCATTCATATATTGTTTTTGTTGTGTACCATCTGTAACTGTTTGGTTGATACTAATAATTAGGCTTTTCAATTTCTGATTAGAGATTTATCGCCATTTGTACAGGTATATAGCAGTGCAGGTACTTTGGAATTACTGTGCGCTTCTCAGAATCAGCTTTTGCAGAAAAATAAGGAGCAGCAAACATTTAACTGCATAGCTGTGCCAACTCGTTTATTGCCTAAAGTTTATTTAGTCACAAATTTACCATGAATTTCAAGAAACTCATGATGACAACTGAGACTTACTGTTCATGTTTGAATGAACAGATGGTATTAAAATGAACTTTTTTTTTGTTTATTTGAACATCTCTAAAAGGACAGTGTTCAACCATCTCATTCAAAGTGTAAAAGCACAGAGAGATGGGACGATGAGCTGCCCTTGATCCATCATCCTCTGTAAGAGGGTCAGATAATCGGGGATTAAACTCTTGCCTAAGAGACAGTGACTGACTGCAGCTCCTCTGGGCACAGCTGTTCCATCTCATCTCTCTTTCATTCAGTCAATCGCTCTCTATTCATGCTTTCATTCAGGAACACTGAGATCAGGCCAAAGTAAGAGAAAGATTTATGGTGTGTTGGTAGACTGTCCCATAAATTAGTCCACATAAATTTAGTGGCTGCAAAGATGTTCTCATTATAAAAGAAGTACTGCCTTAAAACGTTTGATTATAATAGGAGTTATTTGCAGTGATGCCAATTTAGAAAAGATTTAGGTTAACCAAAGAACGTTTCAGTAACCAATTTTTTCCAGAACTGCTTTCTTCTCTAAGTGTGAAGAGTATTTGAATGATCTAAAGAACATTTTTCCACTATAAAGAATATTTTGTGGAATGGAAAAGTAAAGGTTCTTTGTAGAACCATGAATTACAAGGAAAACTTCATTTAAACTTTACAATGTATTCAAAATCTGTATATGATTTTATCATTAAAAAAATCTCAAATAATTAAATAAAAATCACAAATAAATCACTGGTGGTGGTTTGTAATATGTTTTAATTAAAATAATAATGCATTCGATAAGCAACTTAATTAGTAATTATAAAATAAATCCAAGTTTTTAATGTTATTATATTATTATATTTTTATTTATCTAAACTCCAGTGATGGGTAGGTTAAAGGGAGGGGTTAGGTGTAGGTCATTTCGTGCAAACTCATGCGAATTGGTAATGCATAAAATACGCACAATCTAGCAAAAATCATGTGAATTTGTATGAATTGAAAAGATTCATATTCAATGTGAAACTATACTGATTACTTTTAAATCACTAGCACTACAATAACATTTTAACCGTTAGCTACTCTTAATGCACAAGATCTATATGACAAACATTATTTAATTAATAAATATATACACATGCAAAAAAAATTTGTAATGACTCCATGAAACTGGAAATAACAAAATCCGAACAGAACAAGACTAAATATATAATAGCATACTAAAGCAAATAAAAACACTGCAAAAGTAGACAGTGAATCTACATTTTTACAATTTCTTTGCTGAGGTGCACACTGAAATCCCTCAAATGATCATGCTTGAAGGTGCTAAATGAGAAGGGACATTTAAACCCCAGTAATCCACAATGCTATATGTAGAGGCAAAGTCAGTGTCACTCCAGCTTCCCTGGAGCTCCATGCTATGATGCCATGGCAACTACATAAGTCCATGTGCTAAACAAGGGCCAGTCTATGGCTGGCTAGTATGGTTTGCCCCTGCTGGTAGATGCCATAACTAAGTCATCTAGTCTCCATTAGAAAGTCATGCAGTAAATAAAACAAATTTAAACAAATCATTATACAATTTCCAGTACCCAATTTTCTTTAAATGAATTAAATTGACTTTACTGAAGGTCTTGAGACTGTATGCATTCTTGCAGAGCCAAACAGTGATCACATGAGCAAAGATGGCAGAATATATGTCAAAATATGTAATTCTTTTGCCAGCCAAGCAACTACCATTAACAAAAAAAAGATGTTAAGACAAATGTAAATTTAAATAAAATAAACACGTACATTATATAACATCTTGTGAAAAGTTAGTAAAAAATAAATAAATAAATAAGTAATGTAATTAAGGCATTTTGTTATTGGCCAAAATACCAGTCAATAACACATACTTTCTTAAACATCTATTTCCTGTTGTTGTCTCACAGACATATTTATTCACAACTGTTTTGGACAGTTTTTCATTCTACACTGTGCTTGATCTATGCACACTTCTTTCCTACAGTAATTCAGTAGAGATTACTTTTTCACTGGAGATAGATTATTGTGATGTTTTATCAGCTATTTGTTTTATATCAGCTACATTCTAACGGGACCCATTCACTGCAGCAAGTGATGAATGCAAATTTTCTCCAAATTGAATTTCATGCAAATTTACATTTTTTGGGTGATTTTTAAAATGAGATGTGACCTGGACGTGTTCTTGACAGGCTTAGTATAAAGTTAACATGCAGGCAAGGCTGATTTTCTGTCTAAAAGAAATCTTCAAGGTATTCATAATAATTCAAACAATGAAATAGTCACCTTATAGAGTCAAATTGACAAATACATTGCTTTAGGACTGACTTGAGTGATCTTGTTTTCTTTCTCTCATTTGTTTGCAATAAAGCATAAATACTAAGCTTGGTGAATCAGTGGTCAACTGCAAAACAGAATAACATGATCTAAGCTGAGCGTTTTTTCAGGCTGCTGCGACTCCTGAGAAATCATTTGTCTATTTATATCTCCAGTAGGTGATGTCATAAAAGGGTCTATCTGTAAAGAAACAAAGAGCCATATCCAGAACACAGGATGGAACATAATATAAAAGTAAGATGAAGGTCATTTGAACTTAAGCATCAGAGGTTTAAAAGGGTTTAATAACGCAATCACTGACCAATTCACTAGAGTATATACTGGCACACACACACACACATGAATGAGTAAAAGAGTCATAATGCATGGTGACAGGGAGACGCCAAAGGCATCACACAGCCTTCAGGAGATGGGTTATCATGATGCACCAAAGGAAAGTGCCAACCAATACTGTCAAAGGGAAAAGTGCCAGAACTGAACACAATCAGAAAATACACACACACAAATAGCAAACAAAAAATGTGCAAAAACCTGATATTGTCATTGCCATTTTCATTTTTGATTTTAAGGCTTTTGGGTGCCTGCCTATAGATTTGCCACACCTGCATATAATTATATTTACATATTTACCATGGAATAAAGCTGTAATAATAATTAGTAAATAAAATAAGAATTTTTGTTTGGACATGTTTTTTACAAAAAGGAGAAAAAAAAACAGTTACTATTTTAGTTCTTTTGACCCATAAAAACTTCTACCGCATATGTTAGAAACATTCTTTTTCTAAAAGCTGCCAACATTTAAAAAAAAAAAAAACAGTAATTTAATTATTTGATGTAAGTAAAATGTTATCAACCTTACTGAAGGCAAGTAAACAGACTAATTATTAATTACAAACAAAAGGATTTATAAATGAATCCATCAAAAATACCAATAAAATTATTTAGGTTTTTAGAGGTCTATATAAAACACAGAAACATCCTACAGGCATTTAACCAGGGGTTAAATTTGGATTTGTTATATGTGGAGCACTTTGGTTTCAGGCTTTCGAGAGGTGCACATGTGTATGCAAACCCCACAAAATCTTGTATCAACTGGTAAACTGTAAAATATAACAAAATGCTGATCAGAATTTTTCTAGATGTTGGCGGTGTACAAACTACATCTTTGCATAATTAAAACAACAAATCTAAATTTTTTAAGACCTGAAAAAAATTGTTTGTAAATAAAAATGAATAGCCTACTGTCACAGTCAGCTGGAAGTGCCAGCCCTGATCAGGGGATGGCACTTCAGTGCCCAGTGAACTTTCTGTGTTTTATGTCTGTTTTCATTTGTGGACTCTCATTAATGAACTCATGTCTCCGCCCACTCGTTGGTTGTCTTGGTGTCTGATTGTTTACTCCGCCCCGTGACCTACTTTCACTTGTATAAAACCCCCTTATTGAGAGATGAGTCATATGTACAAACTACTATATTAAAAATGTGTGAGAGAGGTTTATTAAAAATGCAATTATTGATACTCTGCCAGCAGGAGGGGCTTTTGGAGTATAGTGGTTTCCCTGGTAACAGCAGTAGCCTATGGACAGCAGCGCTGCACTCATAAACACAACATTATCAGATATCAGACAGGCAATGGTCACTTTACGGAGAGATTTCCGTTTGTGATCATGTGATCCTCCTTTAGGAGATCTTGTGATGCATTTTAAAGCAACGGTATTTTTTGTCAGTGATAGAAATATGATTTAAGTGTAGTGTAAGACGTGTAACCAAGTTCAAGTATGTTTAGTCAAATATCAAATATCAAAAGAAATATTTATTTGCAAAAACGTCGGCTGCACGCGGGCTGAATGCTGCACGCACCAGAAGCGTTGTCAAGGTAACATTTGATCAGTCTTTCCCTTCACCGAATTCCAAACGCTTATACCGGACAGTAATGCCATACGCCCTAAAAAGAAAATAAACAGAAATACACTCCTATTAAATATCCGCGACGCATCATTGTTCGAATTAGTAAGAATAAGATAAATGTTTAAAAATATCAATTTAAGAGGTGCTTTTGCTTTAAGTGAACACGTTCAGTTAGTGCGTACATAAGCCACCGCTTTCAAACACTGGACAACACATGAAAAAATAAGCATATACTGCATATTGTGATAAGGCATCGAGTCAGTGACATTTCCTTAGACACTCCCTGAACTCGGGACATTTTCAGAGTCCGAAAGGTTTGAGTCCGAGTAAAAATACATGACAAGTCCGAATCTTTTAAAACTGTACTCGAGACCGGACTCGAGTCCCAGTAGCCAATAGGCACAAACATAAAATGTATTCACGCAATTATGCAGAAATAACATTTAAGTGACTATTCTTCTATGCTAATTTCGACATTCAATGTACAAGAATATACTATATATATGTATATATATATATATATATGAATATACACAAATGATTCGTTAGAAGTTGGCTTGAGTTGAATATGTGCAGCCTGCCAGTCTCTGCAATATCCTAGGATGCCCCCTATTGACATGCTACAATTCCTTTTTTAGTCATTCATCTTTCTTAAATTAAATCTATGATCTTCCCTAATGGCATTAAGCCTCAAATGATTATTCCATTTTAATTTGAAAAAAACAACAACAACACAGTACTGAATTATCAAATTCTTCTTAAAAGTTCCTATTACCAAAGCATATGGCCAAAAATATGCTATCATGTAAAACAGACACACACTTACATTTATTCATTTAGCAGATGCTTTTATCCAAAGCAATTTACAGGTGGGGAAAACAGCAAGCAATTAGTCCTATAGAGGCAAAAACAACTTAGGATTAGAATTGGTCCTAAGTGTTACCGCCCTATTCATAGCTAGATAGCTGAAATATATAAGGTCGAAGAAAACAACTTCTCAACAGAGGAGAAGTTTTTTCATTATTTTAGATGAAAAATGTTGCTAAAACCTTTTTATGTGGCTAAGACCTTTGATGAAACTATTATTCTTTTAGGGAGCACTTTGAGCATTGAAAAGCAAGAACTAATTTATCACTTTCAGCTGTCTGTGTTTTTCATACATTTTTGTTGCCACTGTCTTTTTTGGACTGGTACATATGTGAAGCGTGCGAGTTCAAGTACAAAGGGAATTTATACCAGCTCAGGGTCATACAATCAACGTCAGGACCGGCAAACCGCGTTATAAGAGGCAGAGGCAGAAGAGTAAACGATAAACAGAGCAAAGGATCGAAATACCAGGGTAAACAGAGTCTGTGGGGCAAGGCTAAGGCAGTAATCCAGGAACGGGTAGAAGTCATCAACAGGTAATCCAAACAGCAAGAGCACGGAAA
The DNA here is from genome assembly GCA_032353835.1 of Enteromius viviparus. Taxonomy (NCBI): domain Eukaryota; kingdom Metazoa; phylum Chordata; class Actinopteri; order Cypriniformes; family Cyprinidae; genus Enteromius; species Enteromius viviparus. The sequence continues at coordinate 337,436 of JAUCNO010001334.1, read as the reverse complement.
ATGATACACAGGAAACCACACTGGGTTGACAGAAACCACTGACACCATAACAGAAAGACAATGATCCATGACAAGACAAACAAACAGACTGGTATTTATACAGGTGGGACTGATTGAATGATGAACAAACTAGAAACAGCTGTGGGGAGAGGTGCACACTGGGAAATGGAGTCCGGACATGAAAACAGACACCAAACAAAGAGTACATAGAAAGCTGGAGTATCACACACAGTCTTTAGTTGATAGCTCCAGCTGGGAGTGACAGGTACCTTTGATCTGATGAGTAAAAAAGAAATCCATGAAGAATCCTGGAGCAGGACACTGAGAGACCTTTTTGTATTATTATTAATATATTTAATTCTTTATGCTGGGACAATGACTAAGTCAACGGCTGCCCCAGAACACAGAAAAGAACATATAACATAACAAAAAAAATATTTATCCATGTTTTCAAATGTAGGTTCAACTATTCAGTAGACGGTAGAGTCAGTTTACAGTTTACAGTTTTTTACAATAATTTTTGGATTAATTACAGATCATGTCATTTTTTAAAACTCTAGACTCAAAACAGTATATTGCAGTATGCATATTGCGTTCATATCTTTAGCATCTAGCATTGTTTCGAAAAACTAATTTATTCTGAGCTTTCATAGGAACATTACTTTATCACCCATAGACAGGATACCCATAGTTTCACTTTTCAGGACAATCATTGAGTATCGATGTACAAAATATGTGATTGAGGTTTTGTTATTTTACTGTAGACAAGAGAGAACAGTACAGACACAGTGTTATTGAAAAACTGTAATGTGGAATTTAATAATGAAATAAATCACAACATAACACAACAAAAGGAGTGCTTGTCCCCTTCACCTTCTACATCTGGCTCCATGTCCTCACTATGTTGGGTACTAGAATACCACTCATCTTACTTATATACTCATACAAATATGTAAAAATCAATAGGCATTAATGAGTGGTATTATTATTTATTAATAAAGTAGCCATTAATCATTGTCATGGGTCATATTCTGTGCTAATTGGTGTCAAATGATATATCCTGAATCTGTCATAATCTAAACATGGACTATTATTCATCAGTTTTCATGAAAGTTATGCTTCAAGAGTAATGCAACGGTTACTTATCATTTTAAGCAGTTGTATCAATTGATAGTTCGATCTTTGTAATGAAATGAATAAACACTCATGATGTAATGTGTACGTTGCATTTTAAAATAGTAATTATTTGACAAATGAACAAATGATCTCTGGCTTATGTATTGTATCCAAGCATTTGAAAAAAGTGTTTTGAAAAATATGCATTTTGATCATTGGTTGTGAATTATGTGTCTAGAGTTTTGAAGAATGACATGATGGTTCTGTTATTAGTGAAAAAAATATTGTAAAAAAAAAACTGTAAAAGATGACTTTACAATTTAAATTTTAATCTAGTAATCAGACCAATGTTTAAATTGTCACATTTTTATTATCACCTCAAGAGGGCGCCTGAAAGCTGTGAACCCCGAATCTCAACCAAAGAACTGAGCCGCCAGCATTCAGGACACTAACTTACTGCAGACATTTGTGGGCTAGGAAATATAATCGTCTAAACTAAGTGAAATAGGACTGGTGACTGACATAAAATGGAAATCGGCACATGGTAGTAATCGCAAGTATAATATTATGAGTATATATATATATATATATATATATAAACGTGTCTGTCTCTTTAACAGAAATTACACGAGAACTCACACGTCACTTACGTGCTCGGCACCGCGTCTGAAAACTCGCGTGTGATTGGTCCAGGGGTGTTCCGTTTGACGTGCGCAGTCTAGGCGAGTCACCTTGCTGTACACAGTGGCAGCCGTGCATCAGCGAAGCGGCAGAAGCGAAGGTGTCCTCCAGAAACCTAAACCAGCACTGCAGCCATGGCAGCCGCAGCGGACACGGGCAAACCCAAGCCCAAAACCTCGCCCAAATCTATTAAATTTCTCTTCGGTGGTTTGGCCGGGTACGTATGCGTCCATGTTTTCAAACGGTGCTTTCTGTTGCATGGGCTCAACTTGAATGAGCAATTTGATGGGAGTTTATTGATAAGGGCCATTAGCTATCCGCTATGCGAGCTATTGATAAGAGGACCAACAAAAAGCGTGTATGTAGTGTTATGATTTATGAACTCTTTCTGTTAGTTCTGCTGTGAGTGGGTTTGCAGGCCCAGAGAAAGCCTGGTAACCCCGTGACAATCTGAACTTTAGTTTAAATGTCACCGTGCATGGGTTTGATCTGCTGTCACTGAGGAATTCATGTTAGAATTTGTTGCAAAATTTGTTGCTAGATTTTTTTTTGTGCTACTTTTCAAATGGCTGTAATGTTCAGATTTTTTTTTTTACTTGTGTCTAAAGACCATTGTCTTTAAATCCATAAATTAATAATACAAGTATAAAAATGATGTAATCTAACGTTAAACTAATTGTGCATAAAACATTGAAATATTTATTATGATTAAAGTTTTAATGTAATTTATTTGCACAAATTACTCTTCACCACCAACAATTTAAGAATTGAAGATCACAGCACTGTGATGGCGCTTTTTTACTATAATTAACATAAAAAACAGCATTTTTACACATTGCATTAATTTGATACCTATTATTATCTTATGATACTGTGCTTTGTGTAAACTAACATTTAAATAAAAAAAGATAATTTTTGGTTTGTAAGACAGAGTGACAGCTAATTTCTCTCCTCTTTATTGCAGTAATCAATCTTTCTTTACCTTTATCGAGTCAAGAAAAAAAAATACTGTATTTTGATTTAGCTTTTGTTAAAAATGGGAACATAATATAAAATGGCTCTGGTTTTCTATTTAGTTTTTTTATTATCTCTGCTTCTAAAAACTCTGGTCCATATTATTTAATTTACAAGATTATTTAAAGAACAAACTATAAAATTACCTTTAGTTAGACAAAATCTAATTCATGATAAACTGCCGTTACATAATGAGCAGCTCACATTTGTTGAAACGACAAAAATGAAAGAAATCTCTTGTAGTGCATATAAATGTGCTGTGCATTGTTGGAAGCCAAAATAAACTTGTGTGAGAGGCCCGTTCAGTTGAATTTATGGCAAAAGTAGCCATAATAATAATAATTTTGACACCGGTTAGACAGGACTTTAACACATGAACTCTTAAACAAACATAAGACCTGTAAATCAATGCCATTTCATATACAGGTTGCCCTTGTGTGTAGATGTTAAAGGCTTAACCGATAATTTGGAAAATTCATATTGTCCTGAAAGAAAGTTTATTACAGTATATATTAGAAGAAAATGTTATGGTCTTTTTACTTCAACATTTCACATTTAATTTAATGTACTACTTGGCATTTCTTCAATAATTCAAAAAATTGGCTAGCATTTTAAGAGTGTAAGTAGTCTCAAAGTATTTTTCAGTGTATGTTTTGATTGGCTCCACATCTTTTGATTCTAACATAAATAGGATTCCTTCAGGGTTAATGCAAGACTTTAAATGACTATAATCACTAATACACATTCATTCTGGTTTCCAGGATGGGTGCCACTGTGTTTGTGCAGCCGCTGGACTTGGTGAAGAACCGAATGCAGTTGAGCGGTCAGGGCTCCAAGGCTCGAGAATACAAGACTAGCTTCCATGCTGTGACCAGCATTCTTCGCAATGAGGGCATTGGCGGTATCTACACTGGGTAAGAAAGACAGGCACACCACACTGACACAGACGCTGTAGATAGAGAGATCCACTTTTTCCGAAGGCAGGAATGTTGTACTGCCGTCCAAGTACAGCTGGATGAATTATTAAATTAATGTTTTTTTTGTTTTTTTTTTAAGATTAATTTTACCAGACACTGGATGTGAGAAACTAGGGAGTTCTAGCTGGACATCCTTACTGAGTGACTGTAGATGGAGCCCATAGCTTTACACAAGCAGTAAATATCTGATTAGGTTTATATCTGATCTCATTGTTGTCTGACTGCACGTTTATTGTTTTCACAACTTTGTTGTCTTCTCCTGTGTTTTTTGTTGTAGACTTTCTGCGGGTCTATTGAGGCAGGCTACCTATACCACGACCCGTTTGGGCATCTACACGGTCCTGTTTGAACGCATGTCCAAAGCAGACGGCACACCTCCTAACTTCCTCATGAAGGCTTTAATAGGAATGACTGCTGGGGCCACGGGGGCATTTGTTGGGACTCCAGCTGAGGTGGCTCTTATTCGAATGACTGCTGATGGGAGGTAGAAGAACATAATTACAGTCCATATTTAGTGCCGTTACAAATAATTTTAAATTAAATAATGAAATAAAGTAGTAAATAATGACCAAATTACCCAAACAATGCTGCTTTTTGAGACAGTCTTAGGATAATGCTGTGACGTCTTCTTATAGACTTAGAGATAAAAGGTTTTTGCTCATCATTCTTACCCAAAATCTGCTCCCTTAGACAGAAAGAGATTTCACCTGTTTATTTGACATGTGAAAGATTATTTGTATCTTTAGTCAGATGCGTTTACATTGTGACTTTGCCACAGATACAATCAACAGGAGCTCTAAAGGTCTGTAAACGTGTGAAACAAATGGTCCATGCACTTAGAATAATAAAACAACATTACTCCTCGGGAATTCTTGTAGATAGCAGGATCTCCAGCAGGAGGTCCTGACAGTATATTGTTTCTAGCAATTTGTCTTTAGGTATAAAGTTCTGTCTTAAGGCCCTGATATACTTCAAACGAATTAGAAAAAACAAATATGATGTAATTTCAAACAAAATCAGGCCAAAACAAAGTTCGTTTTGAGTTTGTTTTGACCGTTCAAAACAGCTGACCAAATCTAACTTTTGGGGAGTTCGTTTAACACCTTTAAGGAATGATTGGTCCGTAGCAGTTACACAATTGTTTGGTGTGTTCAATTGGTGGGTGTAGGTTGGTGATTACACATTCAGCTGCATTTATTACACAGAAACATTGTGCACTGATAAGCTGCGCAAATCCATGTTCATTATCAGAACGGTTTTGCACAGCTTGTCAGTAAACCACAGCTCTGTGATGTGTTAAATATCACACAATGTTCATCGTGCAGCCCTAGTCAGGATCCTGAACTAATAAAACAATTAATAAAATATCACTTCTATAGCTTATGTCACTACTATCACTTTCTTTTCCAGGTTGCCTCCAGAGCAAAGGAGGGGTTACACGAATGTCTTTAATGCCCTCATGAGAATTACTAGGGAGGAGGGAATCACCACACTTTGGAGGGTAAGTGTGTGTTAGCTTAAATTATAATATGGTTTGTGTGTGAACATGTTATGTTTGTTACTATTGTTACAAATACATACATCTTGTTTTCTAAGAAACTAACCAAAATTTAAGTTCAAATATATCTAAGTGAAAACATGCTTTTTCTCTTATTTTTTTTTATTTATTCTTCACTGTAAAAAAAAAAATCTGTAAGATGTTATGGTTAAAAATAACTGGCAGCTGGAATTCGACCGTAAAAAAAATACAGTAACAACATTTTAAATTTGCAGTTAAATACTGTAATTTCAGTAACCGATATAATTTTAATATACCAACTTATGAAAGTAGTGAAATCTGTTTTAAATCTTTGAAATACACCGATAAACCACCAAATGCAGGTGGTGATGAGAAAGTCACATGAACTAAAGCCCATCAGAACAGCTTTTAAACATTAACATGTTATTTACACAAACACTAAACACCATCATGGTGAGACTCATTAAAATTAGCAATAATCATTCATTTAACAACATTACATGTAACATACAAACCTACTAAACATAACTGATAAGAAAAAAAATAAAAAGAAACATTTATTTCAAACTAAATTTGCAATGCAAGGAATTCTAGAAATGTCAGTCTACGTTTTTTCCCCCTGTAGATTTTACAGTAATTTACCATTTAACATGTTTTTAGTGTAGCATTTTTACTGCTTTTTACCGTTAGAGTCAAGGTCATTTGTTACATTGTTGATTTAATAATCTTGTGTCATTTAGTTTTTTTTTTAAGTGAATCTTTTAGACATTTGAACTAAAAAAGCAAGGCAATAAAAGTAAGAAGCATTTGCAGCTTTTTGTAAAGGTATTCAAGCTTAAGCTTTTGTTTTTGTGAAATTAATTAAAAAGTAACGAAGCTATGAAGGAAGTTGTATTTTCATACTTTTAATATAACTTACATATATAAAGTAGCAATAACATTCCAAAAAAACATATTGTGTTCCTTTCAGATTTGCCCATAAATTGTCTTCACTTTGTCTTATTTAACTCCATATAGCCTGCAGAAACCCTGTGTATATGTATTGATATGTGTATTGTTTTATCTTAATGTAGGGTTGCATACCCACCATGGCTAGAGCAGTTGTTGTGAATGCAGCCCAACTTGCTTCATATTCCCAGTCCAAACAAGCACTGCTGGACTCTGGTATGAGCCTTCTTTTATCTTATCAGTCCCAAAGTTATACTGCTGGCCTTTCTAGACAATCTAGCTAATATCAGATTCGAATGGTAGCTACCTTGTGTTTATTTACCCTTTTAGGTGTACAATTTTATGTGTGTTTTTCTGAATGAGTGAGTTTTAAGACCGTGATCAACCTAAAATGTACTTCAACATCTCGATTGTTTTATGTTCTGTGCAGGATATTTCAGAGATGATATCCTGTGTCATTTCTGTGCCAGTATGATCAGTGGACTGGTCACCACTGCTGCCTCCATGCCAGTAGACATTGTTAAGACCAGGTACAACCACTTTTAATTCCTGTGATTTATTACTAGACTAGTATGACATTGGATGGTATGACAATATTATGGTGGTAATACAAAGTGTATATTGTTCGGGATTTTGCTATTTTATTTATGTTGCTATTTATTCGCCATGCGATTTATAGAGTTTAATACGGAAAATTCCCTAAATGCATTAATATTGCTGAATTGTGCAAAGTAATTGTTCATCAGTGTGCTTTGTTATTGCTGAATAATTCCTCAATAATCAGAATCTAACATTGGTGGAAGTATGAGTATAGGTGACTGTTCTTGTTTTGTTCATTTATCTTCTGGTTAGGGTTATAAATTCTGGAACTGACTATTAAGCTAGCGGATCTAAGGAAACATGATTATTTGTTATGTTATATCTTATCTTATGTTGACAATTGATAAGGTTTTTTTTTAAATGGCTAGTACCGCTGCTTATATGTAGAGAGAAAGGTGGCTGATATCACAGAATACACAGTCTGTAAAATAAAATGATAGCAAATGAGGGTGATATGACCAAAACAGACCAACATTTTTATCACAGTAAAAGTCCATTGTCATCAAGAACAACTGAATGATTCACTGATTAACTAGCACCTGACTTAAAATACAAGATTCAAAACATTAAAAGTCTTTTTGCTGATGGTGTTTTCTGTAGAAATTGTTTCATTTTTAATGCTGACATATATCTATTTCTTTACAAAAGAATCCAGAACATGAGAATGATTGATGGAAAGCCTGAGTACAAAAATGGTTTGGTAAGTTCTCAACTCATTCAATTCAGTACTCTGTTTTAAGCAGCTGATCTTAGACTGCTGGAGTTATGACCTTTCAGTCACAGGAAGAACGTCAGAAATGTATCAAGTTTCAGTAAAACCTCTTGTCTTGGAGGAAACCCAGAGAAACGGTAAACAGTTGATTTGCACTGGGATGCAGGTATTCGTTTACCAACAGTAATGTGATCAGCAGGTTGGGACAGCAAAATGTTTTCAGCAAAAGTGTTAAGGTTGTATTGTGCAATAGTCAGTCCCACCATAATTACAAAGGTTTTTTTTTCCTGTTTTTTTGGCAATGGTGACACAAACAAAAATGCACATAATGTTTTGCTGAAAACACAACTGTGTTGGACACAATACTTGCACACTGACACTAATCAGTTTCACCAATCAGAGTTATGTTCTAGTTAAAGGAATAGTTAACCCAAATTAAAGTTATTCCATTCATTTCTCACCTTCATGTCATTTCAAACCCGGATGACCTTTGTTAATCTTCAGAACACCTTTTTATGAATTCCTGAGAGTTCTCTATCCCTGCCATAGAAAGCAATGTCACTGAATAGTTCCCAGGATCAGAAAGGTGGTAGGACATTGGTAAAACAGTCCATGTTAGTGGGTCAACTATAATTTTGAGAATACTTTTTGCGCACAAAGAAAATTTTGGTTGAATCACTGATTCAGAACCGTTTTACCTGGACTGTTACTTGAAATAAAATAAATGATAACTGTAAGAAAATCTAAAATAATGTATTTTATTTTTCTTATTGTCTTGGCTAGTTTCCAAGGCAACATCAGTTAATTTTACAGTTATTTTATTTTTTCCTTTAATAAAATTGAAGAACTATGTAGACATATTTAAAGGAATAGTTCACCCAAAAATGAACATTCTGTCATCATACACTCTAGGCTTGCCGCGATAAATGGTGTTGGCGGTTTTAAGCTGCAACAACGGTTACATCACTTGGCCATCATGACGCCGTCACACACCGTCATTTAGATTTTTTTTAGAATAACAAAAATAATTTAGTCAGTGAGAGAACAGACAATTAAAACCGAACGTGACTGTTAAAATGTAGCGCAACGAACGAACGACAGTCACGTGAGGAGAGCGAGTCCAGCATACTGACAAGAGTGAGGTGAGACAGACAAGAAAATGACAGAAACAAAACAAAACAAAATGCAAAGGGCCTGTTAAAATATATTGGATTTTGAAAAGCCTGTTGACATCTGCCATCAATTTTAAGTAACAAGTTTAATTTTATTTTAATTAAAAAAAGCATTAGTTTCTCATTTATTTGGTTCCACGGTTTTTGCTTTGTTTAAACTGTATCATCATCTCTCAGGTAGTTCCAAATCTGTATGAATTTCTTTGTTCTGCCGAACATAAAGAAATATATTTTGAAGAAATTCATACAGGTTTGGAATTAAGTGTGTGTAAATGATGACAGAATTTCATGGGTGAACTACTCCTTGAAATAAAAATTAATAAAAGTGTCAAAACAAAGCAAAAATACTACAAATCGACTAAAATTAACATTATATTCAAAATAAAAATCTAATGCACAATATTAACAAAAACTATATAGTATATCCTGTCAATACATATCTCCAATGAAATAACCGATTATATATTTATATAAATTATATATAATTTTTTTTTTATTTTTACAATTCTGTCAAATGGTTGCTTATAGTTAATAATCAAAGTGACTGCATTCACTAGAAATGTTTAAAAAGTGCATCCTGTAAGATAACGTACTATCCATTGAATTGAATATACTCAAACGTGGCATTATCGAAATGAGCAATTATTAGTCCCAGTATGCATTATATTCAGAAAAATTATGTTTTGGTAGCTTTAATAGTATCATTAAATGAATCTAGAAATGTTCATCATGCGTAATATGTATAAATATAAACACAACCACCCTCCCACTCATTCTTGTTCACTCTCTCTTTCTCTTTTTGTAGGATGTATTGGTCAAGGTCATAAGAAAGGAAGGATTCTTCAGTCTGTGGAAGGGTTTTACTCCGTATTACGCTCGTCTCGGGCCACACACAGTTCTAACCTTCATCTTCCTGGAACAGATGAACAAGTTCTACAAGATATATTTCCTTGACTCCTAGATTTGCCCTGACGGTCATTGGTGGACAGCACAGGCTATGTTTCCACATTATGTTTCTCTCCCATATCCGGTTTACCAGAATAGTTGCCATTTTTGATGGTTGGTAACAGAACCACTTTACCAACTGGTTTGTGACCCTTTGCTGTGGTGGTGACAGTGAAGACAATTTGGACTCTAATCTTAAACAGACTGACTAGCTAAGCTGAAAATTTAATTGAATGAAGTAATTGTTCACCAGCCATGTCCCTCTTTTACTTTTAAATGATATTTATGAATCCCCCTCCCTCCTCCTTAAAGGTCAACAGCTGTAGTGACATGTCAACAGAAGCAGTCGAGGAATTGTTGTCAATACAGATGTTGAACCTATATAGTGAGATTTCTCTTTATTTCATAATATTATTCCTACCAACATGGTGAGCAAAATACCTATGATTCCCAACCCACCCTGTGTCCTACCATAAAGGACTGCTTTGCAGTGAACATTTAGGGATGTTTGCTAATGTTGAGCACAATTAACTGGAAATTGTGTTGTAATAAAGATTAATGTGGTGTGTAAAAGCCACTACCACACCATATAGCTTATTGTGTTAAATGATGTAATAATGAGGTATTTCAGAATTCATTTTCTGGTCTGAGGAGCTGCAAAACTAGACACACCGTTTTTTTACTAGAATGTAAGGTATAGTAGTTTTGTTTTTAATTAAAAGCAGTATCAAACAAACAACACAGCTTTTTCAAAATCCTGCTATTGTAAACTTTCATCAAGTAAAGAACTGAAAAGACTAACCATTGTGTTGTTTCTCATTTGCTTTCTATGCAGAAACAACCAACAAATCATGCAATCTGAATAAAACTAGTCAATTAAATGAAGCCGTTTTAAATAATCCTTACCAGATGTGGATTTCACTTAAACATTTAGGCCCAGTTTCACAAACAGGGCTTATCTTAAGCCAGGACTAGGCGTTAGTTAAATTAAGATATTTAAGCAACTTTTACAAAAATGCCTTCTAAGAAAATATCTTAACACAGAGCAATGACACTGACGTGTTTTAAGATATGTCAGAGCAAGATATTTTCACCTGAGACAGCTCAAACATGCAATTTAGTCTGGGACTAGCTTAAGCCTTGTCTGTGAAACTGGGAGTTAAAGCAATTGTTCTTCGACGTATGACATGCATTTAAAATAAGTAGCAAGGTGATAATTGATCAGATAATTGCTTTTTCAAATATTCCAATTATGAAATGTTATTACTAAAATGTGAATAAAATAACAGAAGACCATTCCAGAATAAAGGAAAATGCTGCTAAAAGTGAATCGCAAAATGATCCATAACTGATGTAATGATAATATAATGATTTAATAAATCAACACGATAGGTTCCTACTTAGTAATAAAACCTAGGTGGCAAACATAATCAAGTTCAAACTAATCAAAATACAGCGAGCGTTTAATGACGTCATTGTAAAACGGTTGTGGTTGGACGACATTACCCATAATGCCATTTCAGGAATGCAGCATGCAGCGAGCTTCCGGTGAAAATCAGACAGTCTAAAGATGGCGGACCTCCTGGGCTCGATCTTGAGCTCGATGGAAAAGCCTCCAACCGTTCACGACCAAGAAAGCCGACGGAAAGCTAGAGGTAGAAAGTTTTAATCCTACAAATACACTTCCTAATACTCCAGAAAATGAACCTGCACGTGCTTGTAGGCTTTCAAGTGAAACTTGAGAAATATCCGAGTGCCCTCTGCTACACTAACGCTGTGATAGAAAGAGCCAATCAACGCCTGAGAAATGATAGATGCAGGTTCATACGTCATGTTTATTTACGTTGAAAAGCCTTTCGACGTCACAGTTGTTTTGTTTATCTGTTTTGATATTAAGTATTATATTAAACATTGATTAAGCGGCTTCATGAATAGGCCGTTCTTCGTGTTTTTATGCTTTTATCCAAAGTGACTTTGGAAACGAGGAAAAACAGGATCAAGCTACACCCAGATGCCTTTCATGCAAATATAGCTCAGCTTTACTGCAGCAACAGTATTGCCATTAACAATGACGACGTTTAAATGTGTTACATAACACATTTTTATAATTGTATGATGTATTCTGATTCCTCTCTTGCTCTTACTGCAACTGCAGAACAAGCTGCCAGGCTGAAGAAGATTGAGGAGGATGAGAAGAGAAAGAAAGCAGAGTTTAGGAAAAAGGTATAACTTTGATATCTTTATTTGTCCCACATAAACATGGTCTTATTACATTGCTCACTTTTGTTTCTAAAAATCTGTGTGGTTTTCCATTAGATGGAGAAGGAGGTGTCAGAGTTTATACAGGACAGTGCACTGCAGAAGAAGAAATATAACCCAATGGGCAAGATTGAGCGAAGCATACTGTGAGTTTAACACTGTTCTATTAGTATCAAAACATTTCATATTGTTAATGTTTGGGTTAAATTTTACGTTCTCCAGAATAGCATTATGAGCTGTGGTTTACAAATGTACAATATAAAGAATGTTAGAAAATGTTTCTTTTTAATACATGGTGCTATTCTAGTTTAATATAAAAAAATAACTACAAGTAGGTCACTGCTCTCTATAAACTACATCTACTCTTCCGTCTGTTAGGCATGATGTGGCCGAGGTGGCTGGACTGACATCATTTTCTTTTGGTGAGGATGAAGAGAGCAGATACGTCATGCTGTTTAAAAAGGTTAGTACATTGCACAATTTCCTCTCACATGGATCTTTGCAAATGTTTCCTTGTGTGTAGTATGCTGTATAGTGAAATTTTTTCATTCTGCTGTCATATTTATATATAGCACTTCATATAATACAGATTGTTTCAAAGCAGCTTAACAGTAAAAAAAATAGGACAATAATTGTTAATAAAAAAATATATAATTATGAAATTACTTAAAATTCTTTTACAAGCAGCTTTATGGAAGACAGTAGTGTCATTATTCAGCTCAATGTATATTCACTATAGTTATAAGTAGTTATTAGTGTTTAATCCAAAATTTTGTTTAAATTATACATAGTGTGCAAATTTATAATGTGTGTGTGTATATATAAAAACACATACATGCATATTTATTTAAGGAAAATGTTATTTTTGTGCATTAAATGTATACATATAAATTGTAAATATGGTATGTGTGTGTATTTGCAAATGCATAATAAATATATCTCGTAAACACACACATTATGTAAATAAACTTTTTTTGGATGCGGTTGATCACAATTATTATTTTGATACCGCTTATTAGCTATATGGTTTAAGACCTTTGTTCATCTTGGAACACAAATTTAGAAAGCTATCATCTTTAAGACATGGAAAAAAGATACAAAATAAAGACTTTATTATTCATATTTTATAAGCAAGATAGGAAACAGACCCCTGAAAAAAAATTCTATTGCCATTATTAATCAGCACAAGAATACTTGTGTTGATTAATGATGTGAACAACAGGAGAAGCCAGACTCAGTCAGGGGACCGGTGGCCTGTTCTATAAAACAAGTTTACCAAATAAGCCAGGCTTATGGCAGATAGTCTGACTTATTTTAATACAAATTAACTGGCAATAAGTCAGACTAACTGAAATAAGCCTGGCTTATTCGGTAAACTTGTTTTATGGAACAGGCACCAGTTGTTCTCTGGCTTGTGGTGTTTTCTGCGTTTAATGCTTGGTGTGTTTGACTGATTGTCTGTTTTGTTATGAAGGAGTTTGCACCATCAGATGAAGAGCTGGAGGCTTATCGGAAGGGTGAGGAGTGGGACCCCCAGAAAGCTGAGGAGAGACGTCGACTAAAGGTAAGATCCTGAATCCTGTGCAAGAACGTGTTCAAAATCTTGAAGTAAGATAAGGAGAGGAAGTCATTTCTTAATCTTGGAGAGTTTTGCTTCGAAGTAATGTTTCTGTTAGTTCATGTCTGCCTAGTTGGATATCTTTTATTTTTACTACTTGAATCGCCATGTTTTAAGTTTTTAAGTAATTTTTTTACTGCACTCTTTAGGAACAGGCTGCACTGGAGATGGAAGAGGCCAGTCACACTCAGAAGAGGCCTGCGTCACCCAACTCAAACTACAGAGACAAATACAGCCATCTGATTGGAACATCTGCTGCTAAAGATGCTGCACACACGCTTCAAGCCAACCGGGCATATGGCTGTGGTGAGTAGAATTAAAGGAAAAACTTTAAATCTCAATTATGCAGGGGAGGGAGGGATCAATCGTTCAGATCCTATCCCCTAAAAATGATTAAATGAATGATTAGATGGCATAAAGCCCTTTTCACACTGCATGCAAGAATTTGGCGCTTTGAATCAGAACAATAGATCCCTATGGAGCTATTCACACCAGAAGAAAGTGAGAAAGATATCATAATTTTATTTAATTTTTTTGTTCCTGTGTGTTTATTTTACATATTATTTATCCCTTAATGTACACATGAAGTATGAAAAACAAATAGACATTATTATGACAATATGTTTTCTGTATGCAAAATAATTTTGATTTAACATGTATATGAAAGTAGCCATGTGCACTAATATTGATAACTGAGAATGTGATATTCTCCTGGTTTCACAGACAAGGCTAAAGTTAGCCACAGACTAAAAAACTGCATGTCTGAACTGTCTCAGTTGAAAATATCTTGCTCTGACATATCTTAAAATATGTGAGTGTTCTATGTCAAGATGCACACCTGTAATGTTTTCTTCCAAAGCATTTTTGTAAAAGTTGTTTCAATATCTTAATTTAACTAAGGCCTATTCCTATCTTAAGCTAAGCCATTTTAGGCTAAAGCTACGACTCGTTTAAAATTGACTTATTCTTCATGAGGTGTAAATTACTGTAAAGTATTTCTTATTTTGCATTCTTAAATGAAACCACCTCCATGACTTATACGGCCAACAAATGCAACCTCCAGAAGACTCAGCTTTTGCCTTGATTTTGTTTTTTGTCTTTTTGTTACAGTCCCTGTGGCCAATAAGAGAGACACTCGCTCCATTGAGGAAGCCATGAATGAGATTAGAGCCAAAAAAAGACTGAAGAAAGGCGAGGAGGAAGCCGCTGGCAGTGGCAGCAGTGTGTGAGAGAGCGGTGTGTGTATGTGTGTGTATATGATCAGTTGTTATGCAGAACAGAAGAGTGATTGAACAGTATTTTACTCGTATAACAATGTTTTACTTGAACAGCAGGGTTTAATAAAGATGAATTGTCGTGCACATAAAGGCAGTCCAAAGCTGCCGCAGGAAAACCACACTGTTCAAAGATGCTTTCACTTCTATATTACTGTCCCCAATGTGTTTTTAGACATCATTATTAGAATAAACAGAAACGTGGTGTTTAATATTGAAAATATCTTTGTATTTTGGCATGGTGATATAATGTTTTTTCTTAAAGTAGTCACAGTTGGTCTTAGAAAAGTTTTCATTTGCATAAATTGCTTAAATCAGTCGTATTTATTGCCTTGACATAACTAGTCGGTATGTTTGACTCCATGGATGTTTTAATGTTTGTTTTAAGTCATAAGGCAGTATGTCCTTTAACTAATAGTTTTGACTTGTTACTGTTTATTTGCTTTGATTTGAATAAATTTGGTTGAGGACGATATTAAGTGCTCCTAGTTTCTTTTATGTAGATGTGTTGTATGATGTTTTTTGAGTTCGAATAAGCATATGTATATAATCTCATCCATAGCTAACACATTTTGTGCTTATTCTGAGCCTTGCATTATGTAAAAAAAATTTTATATATATATATATATTTTTTTTTTTGCTTTGTTTGGCATTGGTGTTTTCAACTTATTCTGGTATAAACATTTATTCCAATATTTAAACCATACTTTGTAATTTGTTATTAAAACAAAAACATTTATTTAATTTGTATTAACTTGTTATAATTATTGTGGTGATTATCCTATTAAAAAACATTTACATTTATTATCAGTTTGTTTTAATTTATTTCGCTTTGGCCATTCAGCCCGTGCAGTTCCTTCATGAACCTCCAGATGGATCCACGAACCTTTGTGGAACTCTATCATCTCTCGCGATAATTCCAGCTCTCCCACTTCCCGTTGGCCTTTCAGAATGGTAAACAAACGTGTAATCGTAGTTCCACCAAAGGGGAGAATCAGGCCAGTTCTTCGAGAAACCGACACAGATCAATGAGCTTTACGCTTCGAGAAAGCATTTTTGAGAGAAAAACACCGTGTTTCAACGATTTTAGCTGAGTCAAAGCGAAGACGCTATTGGGAGACATTGCGTTAGCTGGAATACGAGTGATAAGCCAGCTAACGTTAGCTGGCAGTTGCTTGTAACGTTACAGTAAGTAAAAATTTACAGACATCTCAACTACATTTTACCTGAGTCCTTGCCATTGTTCAATTTAAATTGTTTGTAAACGTGGGATATATTTATGGTATAAACTTGCGTGAGACGGCAGGAATCGGGAAGTAAGTTAGCAACCTCCAAATCTGGGATGATCAGTTTCTGTTGACTGATTGTATTTCGTAGATTATCATAGACTTAAAAAGTTGTGGTAAAGTCTGTATGTTGTCCATAAAATAGCGATAAAGTCTGTTGAGGAAATATTACTTGAGGAGAACGGCTACAAAAGTACAATTTTGTTTTACTATTCCCTAGAATTATCTAGGGCTAGGGCTATGCGAAAAATAGTCAGTAATATCAAACCCAATGTGCATCATTTGCCCTTCATTTTTGTTCACAAATATGTTAGAGATATCTAGAATAAGAAACAACAAAACTATGCGTCACGCGCCTTGCAACACACACAAACAACAGCCTAAAGTTCTTGTAAGAACTTGAAAGCGGCTGTCAACACTAATAGAAAATGACCATGATTTTTGCATGGTATTTTTGAAGAACTAAGTATGTAATTTATCGAGTTTAGATAGGAAACTGACATGCAAATTAAAACTGCTAATTGGCTAATAAGAGCTATTAGTTATCGGGTGCTGACGATAATCTGCAAATGGCCGAATAGTTACTAGACTAACCTGTCCTGTTGATTTGTATCTCTTGACAACATCGACAGACTGAATGTTTTCAGTTGCAGAATCAAAGCTGGGAAATATGTTTCCTTTTTTTTGTAGAAACTTAAATACACACAAATACTTGTTTGTGATTTATTGGAATTCTCCATATGCATAATGGTTTTTATATTGTACAAACTGTATTTGCTATCCTCTTATCCTAAAACAGGGTTGACCAACATTAGTCCTGAAACCCACAGTCCCGCAGAGTTTTACTCAGACCCTATCCAGGTACACCTGAACCAGCTGATGAAGGTGTAAGTTTACTAAAGATGAGTTTTTATCAAGGCTGGATCAAAACTGCAGGACTGTCACAGTGACTCTCCAGGAGTGATGTTGGCCAACCCTAACCAAAGTGTATCTGTCACGCAAAACTACTGTCATAAACCATGTTTATGCTGTAATGCCCATGTTATTATAGACATGTGCCCTCATAACCCTGTATTTGAGAACATGCAAATCAGTCGTTAAGCATAGTGCTTTGCAGTTTCACAGTCTAAGGTTAAAGTAGTCACAGAATGCAGTTCCAGGCTTTTTTTATAATGATGTTTCAGAGGTTAGTTCATAAATTGTTTTGCAAACGTTTTTTTTCACAAAAAAATGTCTCAATATTAGTAAAAAAAAAAGTATTGTCTGTCCACTCTATGTGGAAAATAGCATTAGTTTAAAATGTAACTGGAAGTAAGCATGCATTGCTGTGATTGGATCATTTTATTTATTCCACAGTTTCCAAGGCGTCATATGTGGTGTGTTTAAATGCTTGAGATGGCAAGCACTTTGATAGTGATGCGTATAGTCATAAAAATGTAAACAATACAAAGCGTTTGTAATGCAAAAAGAAACGTAAACACAACTTTTAACATATAAGATGATAGTAAACAACCTTTGTGAAATGCGAAGAACAACAAACTAAATACTAAATATTTTAGTTGCTCAGGTGCATCATTAAAGATAAACTTTAGCCGTGGATTTATAATTCTAATCTTTAGGGAATCTAGGTTTCCTGAAGAGTTGCAACCTGTTCTTTGCATCCACGAATTGAACAACATCTAAACTTTGTGACATCACCATTCTAGGGATGCACGATAATCATCAGCTGATATGTAATGCACATTTTGTCAGTAAAGCCGGTTCTGCAATTAGTGGTAAATGCCATTATGTGCGTGATTTCACTTTGAGCAGCATTTACTACGCACAGCCGTTGTTCACTGACTAGCTGTACAAAATCAGCCTGATAATGAATGCTGATGTGCGCAGATATTGGATGATAATTATCGTGCTCCCCTAAACCATTCTACCATATTTGAAACAATAATTAATATTGACATTGACAGTTAGTTTTGAGTTCTGAAACTGGCAGTATACGTTTTTTTTTCTCTCTGATTGTAGAGCAGCCTCTTCTGTGTGTAAATATAATGTGCAAATAAATAACATTTTGATGATTCTTTTTATGGCCCTTTTATAAGTAGGCCAAAACTAATTACAGTTCCTGTTTAAAAAGTCTCAGCATTTGATGTGGCCATGATAATAAGGAACCAAAACTTCCCATTTGGAAATCTGTAAAACACGCTTGAGGACTTTCAGACACACCTTGAGATGCATGCATTATCTATTGTTTTGTTTTTCTTGAAATTAAATGAATTAAATTGAGATGAAAGCTCTTGTAGTTTCACCAATTTTTTACAGGGAGTGTTTATAAAAGAGGCACAATAAAAGTAAATTTTTCAGCTGGTGTTAGACCTGTGTTCTGCTTGATCGAGGTTAAAATAATTTTGACTAGACCAGACAGACTTTTCTCAATTAGTTTTACTTCCTTATACTGTAGGATGTTGATGACTCATGTGAACAGCAGTTTCCCAGTTTAGTACCTCTTGAAAACGCTGAATGTGCTTTTTATGGTCAGGGGTAATTATTTATTGGAAAGATGAGTAAACTGGAATTTATTAAAATTAATAGTGATTCATTTTAAAGAAGCTCTTAAAGGGTTAGTTCTTCCCCCCCAAAAATAGTAACAAAATAGTTGACGTTTGTCATTGACTAAATACAGTGGTCAATGGCTGTCAACTGTACCTCAATTCTTCAAAATGTTTTATAAATATTAAATACTATTTAAAAATAATATAACAATAATCCTGTTTAAATTACAGATACAACAATCACAGTAGTAATATTTATGATGTTATGTATTTTCCACATACTGTACATTTTTGTTCCTCTAAGCCCTGCCTCCTGAAACAGATCGATATGTGCAAAGCTCATGTTCTAACAGAGCGAGGTGTGCTCTCAGTGGCCATCTATCAAGTGCACTGTGATTGGCCGAATACTGCAGGCATGTGGTTGAAATGTTGCGTGAATGCTGCATCTCACTGTTATGACCCCAAAACAATAAAACACATTACAAACGAGGCATTTGTTGCATCCAGTGGGGACATAATTACCGCTTATCATGACTTAGTCACGCTGCCTCACACGTCATAAAAAAACACCATGTTTGCATTTGTGATCAGAGTAAGGACAAGCAGATCTCTTCACTGCTCAAAGCTCGCATTTGAATAGTAAGTAGCAGGGGTGTGACGAAACAAGACATGGGTTCACGAGAACGAGACGAGACAAGATTTTTTCAAATAAATCCTCAATAATGAAATATATTGTATGTATTTTATTCAACAAAAACATTCAAAAAAAATGTAGGTGCATTTTGTAATCAACTTTTTGAAATTGAAGCTCTTTTAATGAATTACATGCAGTAATAAACAACAAGTAAACATTGCAAAATATTTAGACTGTCCTTGCAGAGGTATAATTCATAGTCTCTGTACACCTCCAGCATAGACTACTCTCCAGGTTTTAGGAGTCAGTCCTCTGTAAATGTGCTGTTGAACTGTTCTGGAACAGTGCTATGAATACAACTTGACCACTGATTTTTAAATATGTCCTCTTTTACAAACTAAGTACTTTAACTTTCACAGCATCACAAAGCGTGTCCAGCAACCAGCAGCAGCTACAGCTAGCATAACAGCTCCGCCTTCTTTCTTTACATAAACATTTGGGTGGTGTTCGAAAATAAACCCACTCTGTGATATGGGAAAGTGAAAAAGTTTAGGGGGGGTGTGGAAAAGTCATAATTTTATAAAGAATATCTTCAGGGATCTTGCCTATGCACTAACAGCAGAGAGATCTCTCCAAAGAGAAAGGACCTTTTAAAATCGCATCATATGACTCCTTTAAAAGCTCATTAGTAGGTCACTGCATGTTTACGAAATTGTTCATGATTTTTTTTTTTGGCGTTAGCACAGATCAGCCATTGCAGGCCACGTACAGAACCGTTGATAAATCATGACTTCATCCTGAGAGGAGAAATTATTAATCATAAGTTGTGCTTTCTCAGAATCTATTTGTAAGCAAAAATAACAGTTGTTTAAAGTTATAAATCCTAAAGGGATTCATGTATTGAAGGGACTGAACTGTCTCCTGTATGCTTTTTAATTTCTTTTTGAATAGTCACACGTTTACCATGTTGAAGATTGTAAAATCATGTGTCTGTATGCAGGTCTTCATTGTCCTCATCAGGGCCCAGCCTTATTCAGGATGGTGTATGTGGGGGCGCAGCTGGGCGTATTGGTGCTAGTTTTATTCTGCACTATGGCGCCGTCTCCTGGTCGGGCATATATATATGCTGTAAGTGTGTGCTTTCAGGCTTTCATTGGTTTTCATTGGACATTTTTATGGTACAGTAGATCAGAGCCAGATCTACACGCTTTACCTTTCAAAAGTCAATATAAATGTTATAATGTGAAGCAATTGATTGCTTTATAATGGCTTTATATTGCAGCTCCTAATGGCCTATTTTCTATTCCATGCAGCATTACAGTAACATGACCTCAATGCTGTTTGAGGATCTGCCTGCTCTCTTTGGCCCTCCTCTGCCAAAAGATGGATTCATGGTAATGAATCTCTACTGCTGGACTTGTAGTTTTGGCCAGTAAATAAAGTAACTGCATATGATTGACTAACTTCTCTCTCCCCCAGGGTGTACTGGTTGAAGCTCGTCCTCAAAATGCCTGCACACCTATAGATCCTCCTCCTGTTTCTCCCACACCCTCCGATCCCAACAGCACTACAAAATACATTGTCCTAATTCGACGCTTTGACTGCAACTTTGACATCAAGGTTAATGTTCTTCCACAGCTGTGCCATTTCCAATAGATTCCAAAATATAGGCTGTAAAAGTTGTAAAGTAATAGGGTCAACTAACAAGAGTATTTATACAAGTAAAAGCATGTGACAATAAATAAAAAAAGAATATACTGAAGTGTGAAGTAAATGTAATGGTTTTGTCCATGCTTTTTTGACCCACTTAAGTAGGACACACTTAAACAGGACTTAAGTGCATCTTTATGCATAATGTCATAATTACTTCTATTGTCTTGGAAATATGCTTAGTATACTGAAAAGCATTTGTGCTAAAATATAAAACAAATTAGCTAAAATACTTTAATCCCAATGGAAACTTGTGTCATGCATTTAAATGTATTTGTAATTATACGTCATACATACATTTAACGTCAAGTTTTGTGTATTAGTAAGTTTAATATGTTAGTCAACACATCAAAATAAGTGTACTTCTTTGAAGGATGATTAAAGATTAAATATTATTACCATAACATAACATATTAATTAAAAAGCAAAACTTCTAATTGCACATTATTTACCAAAGTGATTAAAAGAGTTATTAAGTGTGTAAAGAAAAAGTAATGAAATAAATGTAAATTTGCTATATAAAATAAATAATAAAAAGTTAACTGTAAGTTTACTTTCAGTACAGTGAAATCACAAGAGTATGTTACTGAGTGTCAAGGCTATCGTAATGTTACTTAAAGTATATTTAATGTACAATGAATGACATAAAATTCTAATATTTAACATTAATTCATATTTTTTATGTCTCTTAGGTGCTTCATGCACAGCAGGCTGGTTTCAGTGCAGCCATCGTTCACAACATGTACTCTAATTCACTTCTGAGTATGGGATACAGCAATGGTGAGATTGACACACACACACACTCTTAAGATATTTTGGAGATAACCCCTGTGAACCATCATAGGTTTGTTGTATACAAGTAATCAGAATACTACAACCTTATTGTTAATCAAAAACAATCAAAAAAGTTTAATAAATGAACATATAAGCAGTTGTGAATGTATAGTTGTTTGAAAAACACCTGTATTGAAAGGGTTTTAAGACATTTGTAGAACTTGAAGGGAATCTAAATCATACTTGCAATCTTGTCTCATGTGCATTTTGTTTTTGTTTAGACACCATTGCAGAGGAGATTGAGATTCCCTCTGTGTTCACAAGCTACTATGCCTCTCAGATACTGCGCAGCTTTATCATACCAGAGAAAGGGTGAGATAATATTGCCTACATACATTCTTACACAAAACGGAAAAAATATGATATATGAGCAAAATACATGAGTCATTTGTACTTTTTATGGTTGTATGTGTAACTTTGTTTATTGACCCACTTTACTTCAGGGCTTATGTGATTCTAAAGCCTGAGTTCTCCTTCCCTCTGACCTACTATCTCATCCCTTTCACTGGAGTTGTTGGCATGATCATCATTGTCATGGTCATCATACTGGTCAGTGCTGCTTTATGAATGTCACATGAAATGTTACACAAGAATCATATCTAAAAGTACAGGTATCTAGAACATTATTTTAGTATTTATATATTTGTTAACTTTTATAAGGTCACATAAAATGAAAATGGTCACCTCAGCTAACCCCTATTTATCTATTTCTACACAAAATCATTCACACACTGACCTGTGTGTCTGAAGCTTTTAAGCTTCAAAAAGGATGGAAAAGCATAAAGAACTATCATAAAGTATGGAAAAGTGTGAAGCATTCAATAGTTTTGCTCATGTTGGGAGTGCTGTTAAAAATGTTGTCTATGTAGGCAGCTATATAAAGTTAGAGTCAATGATGCATTCATTGGAGGGTAAGAATCAGGGATGCACATGAGTGGTTCACATATGCATATAGGCAATCACTGTTATGGGTTGTAAGATTTGTGAAATGAAAGCATTAATCTAAGCTATGCGCTGATAGTTTCAGAGCAAAACACAATACTGTTACAATAAAACAATTCATATAAAAACAAAGTATAAAAGAAAATGTAAATATAAGAAAAATTGTTACAAAAAACTATTGTTATTTAATGCTGACTTATTTTAAAATATAACATTGTTCAACTTTGTTTATTTTATAAAATAACATTTATTTTGTGAAGTAAACACCCTCATAATATTATAATTACTACTATTAGTTATTTACATTTTTATAGCTATATTTAATGGGTCACATTACATGCAGGGTGAGCATTAAAGCAAATTTCTAGGTGCTCTCATGAGAAACAGACTCATGAAAAACGTATGTGCATCCTTTGTATTAATGTTCTGTTTTTAATTGGTCCAGATTGTGCGGTGCGTGCAGCACAGGAAGAGACTTCGGAAAAACAGACTCTCCAAAGAGCAGCTGAAGAAAATCCCCACTCACAAGTTTGTTAAAGGTGAGCAAGAGTATTAGTATTAGTCAGTATTAACATTACATAAACTCTCTGGACCACATCTGTGGTGAGCTTTTATTTACCACAGGAAATAGTCTTGACTCCTCCAACAAACAAACACACACTGTTATTTACTGAAATGCAGTATGTACTGACAATCCAAAATATAGTCAAGGAAAATATATGTTGGAAATTTTACAACATGGTTCAAAGCATATCAATTTATCACAGCTGTTTGTGGTCAATGGTACATTTTTTTAGTTTTTTTGTCATGAAATAACTTTGATGAGTTAACTCAAACTAAAATATAAAATATTTTTTTTGTTACTTGAAATAAAATAAAATTGTAATTTATATTTTTTATTATAACTAAAACTAAAATAAGATTAATAAAACCTATATACATTTAAAGTCATAAAACCATACAGCAAAATTAAAAAAACTAACTAGAATTAACATGAAAGAAAAATGTTTACATAAACTATAACAGTGTTTCACTGTTATTTCATGTGAAGAAAACAAACTGATCAATGGTGTAAGAGTCCAGAGTGGGTTCTGATTGTGAGTAGAATTTTTCTACTGGATCATCTAGCACTTTAATAATTGCATATTTTTCTCAGGCGATAATTATGATGTGTGTGCGATCTGCCTTGATGAATATGAAGAGGGAGATAAGCTGAGAGTGCTGCCCTGTTCCCATGGTAAGTGAGCTGCTCACATCTGTCTGCATCTGCAAAGTGTACACCTTTACAAAGTCATATAATATTTTGAATATTTTAAATAAACATTCGATGCCATATTTGTCATATTTCTTTTGTACTGAATGCACAATGTGCACAGAAGAATCTATTTTTTTAAATAAATGTGCAATGCTATGTTGTTCACAATTTTTATAATAAATGTTTTGATATTATAAATACCAGGCTATCCTGCTCTCTAAAATAATGGCTTTAAAAATTGTCTATGAAACTGCACAATTATTGTCTCTTAATCTCCGTCTGTAAAGATATTCCTGTAAATTAAGTCACTAAAACAAATACCACAACAAAATCGCAATGCAATTTAATGTTTTTGTAAGAAGTGGTATTTCATTGTGAGCTTGAATTTTAAACCGCAAAGGAAAACTAATTATTTTAGTAAATATAATGTAAAATATATAGCAAATCCGTTATATAAATAGTTTTGTATGTATTTTTATGTATCTTAAATTTAAATAGTGCTTTATCATGCAGAATTTGTAGAAAGTTTAGAAACATTAGGATTTTTCAGTGTTTTAATTAAGTCTTTTCTGTTCGTCATGGCTGCATTTACAGTATTTGGTCAAAAAAAAAAAAAAAACAGCAATGCATTGGAATATTATTACAATTCAAAATACCTATTTTCTATTTGAAAATATAAAAAAGTAAAAGATGAAATTGCAGCATCATTACTCCAGTCTTTAGTGTAACATGATCCATTAGAAGGCCTTTAAAAATAAAAAAATAAAAAAAAAAACTGTTATTTATTAGTTTAATTTGTAATGTTTTTGAGCACATAAATTCAGCCTTGGATAGCATAAGAGACTTAATGGAAAGTTTGTAATAAATTAATATAAAATTAAATTAATATAATTAAAATTTGTAATAAAATAGTAAGTTTGCTTTAAAATTTCTTAGAAATCACTCTGTTCTGTGTACTTCCCCTTTAAATCTTCAGGAGCTCCGCTGACCTCGCCCCTCTTTTCCGAGGTGCTCTCTGAGGATCTTTTTTTTTTTTTTTAAGATGTATTTATAGTGAAACTTGCTAATTAGCACATTATTAGGAAAGGCGATTTTCAAAGATTCATTAAAATACTTTATACTCACTGCTTCTGTAGGTGAAGCTGGATCATGAATGATTCGCACGAACATTAACGCTTTTCAGTTGATGAAGTTTCCCTTCAGAACCAAATATAACATTTATCTTCCGTCTTCAGTCAATCAGATGTCGGGGGTAAATGACTACGGCTAAGTTCATTAATACATTCAACAACAAATCACCTCAATCGCTTAGGTGCATCTCGGTCTGCTGACGGCTCACTCAGGGGTAGGACACCAGTTCAGTATGTGTGACACGCTGCTGTCAATCAACTATAGTGGGAGTGGCCTCTGTCTGTGTGACACCACACAAACATGCATTTGAGAATGGCTTTATTTCAGAAAGGGCAACTTATTTTTATTAAATCAAAAGAAAACCACTTGTTGATGTTTATCATTGTAGGGTGGTTGTGCACACACACTCCCAACACACATTTCAGTCCAAACAGCTTGAAAAAGTGCTTTTACCACCGTATGACCCCTTTAACATAATTATTTTTTGTTCTGTTACTTAGCTTACCACTGCAGGTGTGTGGACCCCTGGCTCACCCAAACTAAGAAAACCTGCCCAGTGTGCAAGCAACGCGTGACCCGTCCCAACCCAGAATACTCAGAGTCTTCGGATTCCGACGGAGAGTCTGGGCCACACGAGGCTGACGAAGAAGAGGAAGGAGTGACCAGCGAGGCTGATTCCGAGCGCACACCTCTCCTTCGTCCCTCCAACCCAGCGTCCCCCGCCTCATCCAGTCCGCCTCCCACTTACTCCTCCACAGTAGCATCAGAGCCAGCTATCGCTACAGTAACGACCTCCGCGCAATGCTTGCCACATGCACCGCAGCCTGACGTGCCCCTACTGGGATACGATGAGTACTACTCGCCCATAGAGGACTCGGATGAAGGTACTGAAGAGGAGGAGGAGGGTCACCCCTCAGATAGTGATACCACAGAGCTTATCGGACGGGGTGCTGTGCGAGTGTGAGGGGTCGAATACAAACCACTTTGGTTGTTATAGGGTGTGTTTTCTCTGTTGTATATCACAGAGCTAATATTTACACCCCCTTATTTTGGCGCACTCTAGTCTCGCTGAGATATGCATACACCTAGCTAGTGCGATCAACACTACACGGCATATGTGCAACAATTCACAGTTTCTGGCAGAACTACATTGTAATCACAAAGATGTATGTGATTCACAAAATCTTTCCACCCTAAAATTTGGTCCGTGTCCAAATAGAAAAGTAACTTTTTTTTTAAAGTGAAAGAAACTACAAAATAGTCCATCCATAAAAAGTCAATTAGAACAGATAATTTACTCGCTCTCGTGTCATTGCAAAGTTCTTTCTTCCATGAAATCATGTAAAAGGTGCAGTCACTCATATGGAGACTTTCTAGCACTGAGCTGATTAGTTGGGGGAGACTGTTCTACTTGACAACAACAACAAAGAAACTGTCAAAACTGTACATGTGTGAAGCCTAAAATGAGATTTAGTCACATTGCAGATAGAATGATGTGTGAATGATGATGGTTCACACAAAAATAAAAAAAAATCTGTCATCAGCTACTCACTTTTGTGTCATTTTAGACCCATAAGACTTCCATTAATCTTCAAACATAAATGAAGACATTCTAAATACTCTCTTATCTGTTAAAAGTCCACGCAATCAGCAATTGAATGCAAAAAAGACATAATAAAAGCAAAATCAGTAAGAATTGGTGCTGTCAAGTGATTAATCATGACTGATCACATCCAAAATAAGTTTTTGTTTACATAATGTGTATACTGTATATATTTATTATGGATCTGAATAAACGCACACAGTGTGTGTGTGTGTGTATATATATACATATATAATATTTCAAATGTATGAAATTTTTCTTAGTATGTGTATTTATAAATACATATACAGTACATAGTACACACACATATATGTTATGTAAAAAAATACTTGATTTTGGATGTGATTAATCTGAAGAACTGATTTGTGTGATAGACTTATTTTAGGCTTGTTCTCATATATACACATTAATCAACACGCATGCATAGAAAACATCAAAATATGGTATTTCGTGTAATCAAGTATTATTGGGTTTCCTTTTACCATATTTTATGTGATCATGTGTGTTTATCTAAATTTATGTGAAAACAACTCCATTAAAGCAGTTTGTTATATAAAACTTTGGTTTAATAGACATTCAGTTTGTCAAGTTTCATTTAAAAATATCTTAATTTGTATTTTGAAGATGAGTGAAGGTATTATGGGTTTAGAGTGACCTGATAGTGAGTAAATGATAACAGCTAAAAATTTTCGTTGAACAATCCTTTTAAATTCTGCTTTGTTCCTCGCACAATAATCACAGGGTTCCATTTAATGTTGATTGATTGTAATTTTGGGAGCTTAGTCAGCTTCCTTGTTCTACTAAATTTCTCCATTTGTGTTTCACTAAGAAAAAAATCTTAAAACAATGGTGACTATTTCTTCTTGTCCCCATTTATGTGCAATATGGACAGGTTGCCAGTTTGTAAATTTAGTAGTTTTATTTTATTTATACATATAGAGGCCACACAAAATTTATTGCAGAATTCTTTTTTTTTATTTTATGTTATTTTAGTAAATCCCTAAATCAGCCTGTTTTAAGCGATCAAACCGTACCATTCCTACTGGACTTACTATCAGTTTTTTTTAATTTAGTGGTTATTACAACACAAAATCCTGTATAATCTGTCTTTTTTTAAATACATAAACTGACTGTCTAAACCAGTTCCTTATTCCTCTTTTTCTATATTATGTAATGGCATTATTCTCTCTCATATTGATATACAAAGGTTGCAGTTCAAAGTTTTATTATCGTTTTTTGATGCAAGCTGTAAAGATGAATGACAAACAGTCTTATTCTTTGTTTAAGGTGGATATTTGGAATATAAATGCTAGCTGCTGTTTGAAATGCAAATTGACTTTGATCGTAGCTGACAGTATGTTGACTTAATAGCAATGTTCATTTAATTTTACTGTCCTGTTCGCGTCTCAGATGAATAGGAAACGGTGTTGTCTGTACTAAATAAACCTGTGCCTCCTTCAAATTTTCATTTGTAAATGTAACACCATCGGTTTCTTCCTTTAAATCACTTATCAGTCAAATGAATGTCACGTGTCTGTTTTTCTTTCTCAAGTTTCATTTTTATTGTGTTTCAGTTCAAAGTCCAAACCCAGTCTTTGACATAACTGACATGGAAAGCACAAATTGACAGTTAAAATATTTTGTTCTATTCGTCTCAAATTTAAAATACTAAACAACACTGCAATGCAGTGCTGTCGGACTGGGACCAAAAGCTTTTATTACTATTTCACGATTAAAAATATATATATATCAGAAATCTCTAGCACTCGCATACACCAGACCTTTTTGTTTTCTATATTCTGAAGGTTTTACCAAAAAAATATTTTTATGTATCTTTCTCCTATTTTATATAACACTTTCATCCTAAAACATGATGATTTTTTTCTATTTTCTTTCCTGATTTATGGAGTAATAAAACAAATTGTAAATAAACTGTAGAACAAATATTTGAGATATTTAATTGTATATTATTTCCTGTGGTTATAAGGAACGGGTTTTTTACTAAATAATGAAATACTGTTACGTACTTTAACCCATGATGTAGAGTGGCTTTGTAGCTTTGCAAAAGTGAGCATAAATAAAAATATATATATATATATTAAATTATGTATTTAATATCTATATGATTTAATACAGTTTATACAGGGATTTTCTTTGGGTAAACTATTTTAACTCTTTTAAGAACAACAAAGTTTAAATGACATGTAACCAAACTGTAATAAATGTGGTTTAATGTTTGAAATCAGAGTATTTATTTATTTTATCTTTCAATTTCAAGGATTTTATTCCAAAATATATGTGCATAATTTATTCATACATTTAATTATTCATTATAATCCATTAGGAAAACACCAGGGGGAAATACCCATTAGAAAAATTACTATTTACTTTGAGATTATGTTCAAAGACTATTGCTTTTGTTCTTGTGTTGTCAGTAGTAATTGGTAAGTAATTATTCATAATGAGAAAAATCATAGCATTATTATTTTTATTTTAAAAATACATGTTTGAAATTGAAACTTCAAAATCAGAACACTTTTATCTTATATAAACGTATTAAATCACAATTATTCACAATTTGTATGGGGTCGTAAGGGTTTAGCTGGCAAACAAAACAAATGAACTAAAGTTTATAGAATTGTAAACAAACTAATAATTCACTAATACACATGGTCAGTACTTTATTTGGATGTGGTTTGTTTCTAGACCCAGGCCAACGTGTTGCTTGCCCTTAGCTATCACTGCTGCTCCATATTGCGCCTTTTATAAATCTTAAACAAAAGTGCTTTTTTAATATACTTATTTTGTTCTTTTGCTTTTTGCAGTTACGTAATTAACTACTGCCTTTTAGATGAACTCGGGAAATCAGTTTTCCTAAATTCCTAAAAATGTAGGAACCTACAAGTGTTTTACTGTTTTATATAATTCACATTTTGCTTGAAAAGAGACTGACGTGCCCCTGCTAAGATACGATGATCACAGCTTTTGTAAACTTTAATAACACAGTCTGGTTGGTCATGAATATTGAATTACACGGCACCATTATGATCCTGAAACCCTTAGAAGTCGGCTGGTGACAGTCGTGAGTCTGCTGATGCTTCAAAGAAATTTTAAATCCACAATTTGTCCAAGAACCATTCTCATTTGGGGATGAAGTCAGAAAGACTTCTTAATGAACTCATGAGAGATTGCAACGATGCAGAGGAGACTTGAAGTGAAACATAAGAAACCCACAAAACAATTAATGGACATTTCAATTAATAGCTTTATTATTTTCCCTGTTTTATAATATTAATATGCAAATTATATATTTTTATAGGAATATTAATATATTTGTGAAAGATTGTATACTGCTACAACCTGTCGTTATCTTGTTTTGTCCTACATTTGAATGACATTGAAATATTGATCTGGGCCTCTGTGTGATTATGAAGAGGAGAAGTCAGTGATCCAGTGTGTGCTAACATCACAGCTATTAATGCAGAGAAAAATATGAATAAATAATATGAAATATAAAACAACAGTGAGTGAATCGTCACTAGGTTTAGTCAAAAAACTGCATGAATCATGGTAACATTAATAACAAATCAGTTCAAACAATTCAGGAAAGCATAGTTTAGAGTGTGATGATACTTTTTGACAAATTAATTTGTGTTTTGGACCATCGACTGTTTATATCCAACCTGGAACTGTCCCGTTACAAATCGGCACTTCTCCTTATCCACCCATGACTGCTTGTTTGCAATTTTTGGACAACTCTCATTGGCTCTCACAGTTTTAATCCTGAAAGATCGTTCTAGACACTGAAATGCGATTGGTGCACAGAACTGTCCGTCAACACAATAATCCCGCCCTAATGCTGTGCCCTGCTGTCAGCGCAAGCAGACGGATCGTTTCATCTAACGTTATATCTGCAATCAAGCCACTTTTGGTAAGCGAAAATGTTTTAAAATCCATGCTCAACATTTTTTAAAGTGCCTTATTAGCATATTATATTTAATCTTACATTTGTTTAAATTTGTGTATATAGTTTATTTAGAGCGGTCGGTAGATTAACAGTCCCTATAATAAACTCTGGTGCAGTCTAAGTGCACTTCACCTTATTCAATGTAGCATCGCGTCGTTATTGTGGACCATATATTAATTACTGCACATTCACAGTAGAAAAAAAACAACAACAAAAAACTCAACTTTGTTTTGAATCAGCGTTTCAGTCAACTCCAATTCTCAAAAATGACTGTCATGGGACTGTGATGGTATGGTGATGTTTTGATGATTATTTATGAATTGTTAACATACGTACGGTGTTATTATTGGCATGGTATAGACCTACTCCAAAAAAAAAAAAAAAAACCCTGCTATTTCCATGGGACTTTTTCAAAAATAATACATTTATGTCAAATAGAGCGGTCTTCGATAATGTAGACCTTGGAAACATTATTTTCTTATTTGTTTAATCATTAACAGATAGTGTCATGTAGTACGATGTGATAATGTATGTTCTGTGCTTTTACTAGTGAAATGGAGCACTGTTGGATAGTGAGCCATTGATTTCCATTTGAGTTAATGGACATTTCCACAACCCTGCCTGCCTGATTGATATCTAACAGAGAGGTGCTGGCCAATTATGTTTGCTCTTAGCTTCTCCTGAAACCTGAAACCTAAATTTAGCTAAAACGAGACAGGGAATGTGATTTCAAACCTGCACTACATATAAAACATATCCAATAATGGAAACTTTGAACCATGATTGAAATAAACATGCCTCAGTAGAGTAATGTTCTGCAGGAATGTGTCCCTTAAAATGTTTTATTGTACACATATTCTTGGTTTACATGCATTAAAGAAATGCTTATGAATCATATGAATCAAATTTGTCATAGGAGTTCATGTAAGTGAAAGCAATGTAATCCAGAGAGCAGTGCGGTGTGTGTGTGTGTGTGTGTGTGTGTGTCTAATAACTTAATCCTGAGAGGCTGGGAACACCAACCTCCCCCTGTATAATCTTCTGGTGACATACAGTTACCTTACTCATTTCTGGATTGTAGGCCACAGAATAAAATGACATAACCCTGTACCCTGTTATGTGCAAAGGTGTTTATAGAATGTAATAGACATGAAGACTGAATGTAATATCTAATTGGACTAAATAAATTGCACATAATATAAATCTATCATACATGCAATTAATTGTCCAAAAATATTACATTCAATCTGCACGTCAGTAAATTTCAGGTGCATTATCAAATATATTATTTCTAAAATGAATAAGGGGTAGCAGGTAACTAAAAAAACACATATACATACACGCATATACATGTAATACTCAGTCATGGGACTCTGGAGACAGAATGCTTTTCAAATCAACAGGGGTTTATTGAACATAAGTTTAGCAAACAGAAAAGGCAAGGTAAGGCTCAACATAAATGAACAGGTAATAAAGTCTTTTGGAAAAAGCGATCTCCTAATTGCGGGTTTCAAGTTCGCCTCCTTGCACTCATAACCTTCAATGCGAAGATTCACTCATGCTCAGGAACTGGGACCGGGATCGGCCCTCCTGGATGAGACACTGTAACTGTGATCGGGATCGGCTCTCCTGGCCGAGACTCAGGAACTGTGATTGGGATCGGCTCTTCTATTAGAGACTTTGGAACTGGGATCGGAACTCCTGGCTGAGATTCTGAGGCTGGAATTGGAATCGGCACTACTGGCTGTAATCTAGGGACTGGAATCAGGATAGGCACTCCTGGCCGAGACTGGATCTAAATTAGGGATTGGTGCTTGCATCTGAAAATGTAGGACTGGACATTGGAAACGGCACTCCCGGCCGTAACTCTGGAACTGGTCTCGGGAATGGTACTCCTGACCATAACTCTGGAACTGGATTGGGACTCTGTGGATCAGGATCCGCAGGGATTAGAGCTGGCATGTTGGTCCACAAATCTGGCTCTCGACCCGGACCATGTGGACTGGAATCCGTGGGGATCTGGATTTGCCTTTGGTGTGCTGGCACCGATTTACCTCCATATGCTGAAGTTCTCTACGGTGCTGGCACTAATTTGCCTCCCTACAGTGCTGCTTTCAGGAGTGGATTCCGCTGAATGGCGAAGAAGTGGAGTGAGCCCGTTGAGGAGGCGATGGAGAAGCTCCTCAGGGGTGATACTCCGATCACAATACTGTGGTGGGCGACAAAACGTGCTGGTAGCAGGTGGCCAAACTCAAATTTCCTCTAGGGCTTGTACAACTACTTGAAAACCACCTGCCTCCACAGGATCGCTGTTCTCTATGACGTGCTTAAGCTATTTATGATTAGTTTGATCTGTTTGAAAGGTTGAGCTTCTTGACCATTTAGCCATTTAAATTTATAATGTAATCAAGTTAGATAGTCAAATTTTACGTAAATACAATGATCACGTATAAACCTAGCCTGGCTTCCGCAACTATAAAGCTCATACGAGCTTAGTCTGGCCAAGCTACCTTACTACCCGCCTTCTGGAAGGCAGGCTTAACTGGCATCCATCAGATGTCTCTGTATACTACAGGACCATTACCTTCATTAAAGCAACAGCAGAGTCGAACGATTGTTGCTGGTCGGTACACGCCATGTTTGAAATGGTTCTCAGACGCAGAACTGCTGCGTCATGACGTTACACCTGCCTCACTTTTTTGGGAATCTGAAATGCTCTAAAACGGCATCTTTGCCAGACTGACTTTGCTCGCAAAATTGAATGTAGCGTCACAGGAAGTATGGGTGGGCCCAGGCTAATATAAACCTAGAGAAAATCTTCATGGTCCTACACTAATCTTTGTGATTGTCCAATTAACAGCTAAATCCATGATTTTGTGTAATGATCATTTCCCTATATTAATTAGTTCTTAATAAGACAGATGATTATAATTTTTCTCAAAGCAAGACTTACAATTTGTAATCTACATATTTAGTCTAGTCTGTTAGTCTAATGTGACATAGAAAAAGATGTGCGATGAATGGTGTGAGTATATTTGATCTAAATGTCATCCTGTTTGTGTGACTTCACAGGTGCTGAGGTTTGATTGTATACATGAGTTGAGGTGAAGTCATGCCACTGGTGAAGAGAAACATCGAGCCCAGGCACCTGTGTAGAGGAGCATTACCTGAAACCATCAGTAATGAGCTGGAGTGTGTGACCAACAACACTCTCTCTGCCATCATACGCCAACTTAGCAGCCTCAGTAAGACCACTTCATCATATTAGGGTTAACTGGTCTAGGGGTGTGCAATATTGACAAACAATAATATCTCAGTATTTTTTATATTTTATTGATAAAAATAATTAGACACTATTTTGTTGAGTGTGTTATTGTGCCTTATGGACTGCAGTGGAGCTGACTCCACTAAAGTTTTTGATATTCTTTATATTCTGTACAGTGGTCAGTTTACACTGATAGAAATGAATATTTTCCAATAAATTTTAAATTGATTTTTACGTTTAATTTGCAATTTTACTTTTATTTTATGTTTTTCTAAAGTGCATTATCTTTTGAGGCAAATCAGTTTTACCAAAATACATCTTTGCAATGCAGAGGAAACAAGTTATAGATGTATTTACACTGTTTATTGTAGGACATGATTTTTTGATCTGCAGTTACAAATCCAAAACTAATGTTGTAATATATTAAACAAAGCATTGAATAATAATATTTTATTATTTTATTATTATTTTAAAATGGGCAATATGTCTTAAACCTATGTCTCTCTTAATTAACTTCTTTTTAATCGAACTGTTGTAAAAAAAATAATCTGTATCACATTTGTAATAATGATTCTTTTTGGAGACTAAACTGCACTCTTGGGCAACAATCTTGTTCTTAGAAGAACATAGCTTAACATTTCATCCTTAGCTAAATTCATCCTTTATTTTAACCTGTATAGATGCATCATGCAAGTACTTCTGTTTTACACAAATACACTATAAATCAATTGAATAAATGAGATGGGATAACAATGCTTTTTTGTACACTGGCTCCCCAGCAAATGCTCTAAAAGCTTAATCCCATGAAGCACAGAGCAATCACCAGATGTGGATAAGGAGTATGCATGTTCTGCGGAGTATGGTTTAAACACGCTGTGTTTATGTGAATGTGTGTGTGAGTGGTTTGGTTTATATATTCTGGTGGTGACTTAAACATGAATACATTCAGACTCATGGGGACTTGTGTCATGGGGCCTTAACTGAGGTCCCCGTGGGTACAAAAGCTTACACACCATACAGTATAAAGTTCTTTGAGAAAGTAATAATGCAGAAAGTTTTCTGTAAGGAGTAGTTTAGGGCTGGTGTAACAATATTATAAACCATTATGCTTATTTAAGATTGTTAATAAAACTTGAGAAAAAAACACTATTTAAGTGCACTTTTCCTAATAAGTAGGCTGTAAAATGCATTAGAATAACGCATCCAGTTAATGACTGTTTAAAAGCTCATCTCTGACCCTCTTTCTTTCTCATTTCTGCTACAGGTAAACATGCAGAGGATGTGTTTGGTGAACTCTTTAATGAAGCTAATACATTCTACCTGCGTGCTAATTCTCTACAGGACCGTATAGATCGTCTTGCAATCAAGGTCACTCAGTTGGACTCTAGTGTGGAGGAAGGTCAGTAAAAAGTCATAAGTCAAAGACCACATGCACTTACACAGGATGGATATTTAATTGGATATTCCAGGCTAAACCTAGCATGTGGGTGAAAATGACCAATTTAAACCCTTTTTTGGTATATTTTTTCATGATACAGTCTTTTCATTTAACATTCCTACAATAAGTTGTTATTTCTTTAGGTTTCTTTATATTAATGGGGGTTTAGGAAAGGACAGTTGAGAGATGACTGGAAAGAACTGGGTAGAAGGAGAGGAGAAAGATTGGATCTCAAGATGGCAACTGAACTTGGGTCACTGTGAGCGGGACTGTATCATTGCACTAATCCTAAGTCTATCAACCTCGACAATAGTGACTCTCAATGCAGGTGCTGGCTGGTACAACTGAAGAAACAGAAGACTGATGGAAATTGAAGACAGGATGATGACAGGGTAAGTATTACAAGGTGAGCAGACTGGGAAGTAACTAACAACAAGACCACATAGGAGTTCAGACGGGACTAAAGACCCCTTTGCCAGAGTAGGCAGAACTGAGAACCACCTTGGAGGATCAAGTGTAGATGGAGAACACCATGGATGTGCAGGTGGATCTAGCAAAGCAGGAGATCACCATGGTTAAACTGAAGATCTTATTCTTATCTTATCTTATCTCATTGGTCTCAGGTGGAGCCAGAGACCAATACAGCTAAGCAGAAGAAATTAACCTCGAAATTAACCTCTGGCTTGAGACCGTCTGCAGTACAAGACAGGCATCTGGAGTGGATTGAATGGGCTCCTAGTTGAGTTTGGGAAAATGAACAGAATCCAGGCCAAACTCTAAAGTTTACTCTTGGTCTGGGGGAATGCTCATAAAGACTCTCAACAAAATTACTGGTTCGCTGTAACTGGACCGGACTGAGACTGTGATGGTAAAGTCTAGCTTTACCATCAGGTCCATGCTGTTTGAGACAGCTTTCTTCACCCAAAGAAAAACCAGAGCACTTACTGTGTAGTAGAAGACACCTTTATGTAGTCATGAGGAGGGCAGCTGATGTTGGTTTCATCCACGTTGCATATAGTAACCTCTCCCTAGTGAAGGGTGAACTACTTAGCCACAGAGCATAATCAATAGTATTCCAAAAGACAGATGGACAGGACGCGGCATCTGTTGATAAAGATTATTATCTAATCTGCCCCTGAAACTGCTTTCAAGCTTTACTTATTTCATGTAACCAAGCTGGAAAAATCAAGAAATTCTTTAACATAATCTTTAATTGCACAGTCATCTTGTGGAATAGAAAGGAGTGAATTAGCTGGTTGAAATTATATGTCTATGGTAGCTGTAGTCTGGCATTCAATACCCAATACCCTAAATACCCAGTCACATAAGTTCTATGTAAAATGTAGAATACATATTATTTTAGCAAAATTAATTATTTGCCAAATGCAAATCATATGGGTGCTTTTTCCTGGGCACTTCTTTCATATAGGCTTTTTGCAGCTTTATTTTTTTTTTTGAGTCACCAGATGACACTATTATTTCCTCACTCTCAATGCTTTGAACAGTCAAAAGAATATCTCAGAGTTTATGTTGATTCATTTGCCCATCACAAGGTGTACCTGAAGAGACAGAAGACTGTAAGTATTCCAAGGTAAGTACAGGGCTGAGTGCAGAGAATGGAACTAGAAGGGATGCTGGGAAATGTAGTTCAGTGTTGACAGGGCTTGTATGACTGGGGATGGTAAAAAAAAAAAAATGACACAGTAAGGCCAACAAAACAATATAAAACATAGTACCACTGATTAGCAGCATAAATTTAAACCTGGTTAATGTGTTTAATGGAATTTCACAAAATTAACTATTGTTAACCCAAAATATATTGAACTCAAAGATAATATAGAGCAGGGTACAGTATTTCTGTAAATGTTGAATGTCTATGTATCTATAATCTCTTTTTTTTTGTCACAGTTTCACTCCAGGATATTAATATGCGTAAAGCCTTTAAGAGCTCTACTGTTCAAGACCAGCAGGTGGTGACAAAGAGCAGCATTCCAAACCCCATCACAGAGATATACAACACCAGCGACAAACCACCACCTCTAAACATACTCTCTGCCTATAGGTATGTGTGTGTGTGTGTGTACACTTCTTCTTCTTTAAGATGCATTATAGGTTTACAAATGTTGTGTTTGTTTTATCTAGGGATGACCATATTGATGGAATTAAGTTCTACACAGACCCCTCATATTTCTTTGATTTGTGGAAGGAAAAAATGCTTCAAGACACAGAGGACAAGAGAAAAGAGAAGAGAAAACATAGGGTAAAATAATTAATGTTTTTCATCTATAAATCTGAAAAAAATTCAAATGTTCTCATCCCCAAGCCATCATCCAACATGATCTGGTACACTGTCACAATAACAGAAGAAAACAACATAAACGGTAACATACAAACAGGCCTTAATTTTCAGAAATGTCAGAAATTTAAATTATGCAAGTAGGGTAAGAAAATAAGTTCATAGAATTATTTAAGAAACCCCTAAATCTTACTGTATGAGTAAGTATTCATTCAGACTTATTCAGTTATATGTTTAAACACCCAGTCACCCATTCATCTGTTCCGATGAAGAAACAAACACTATGTTCATCTTGGATGGCCTGAGAATCTTTATATTTTGGTATATTATTGCTTTAAGGAATGTAGTCTATTTGACCTAATCACAGTTTCTTTTCTGCCTGATGAAAAATTTATTGCTCGGAAGTAACTTTTTTTTGATAATATTTTACTAAGATTAAGTCAATTTGCAACTACATGTCAACTAGCAGCAGAGAATTAGTCTCCTGTCACTTTATTTTGATGAGTCCACAGCATACATACTGATATAGAAACTTAGCAAGTATATGTCAACTTATTCTACTAACCCTAAACCTAACATAACAGTCGGCTCTGAGAGTTAGTAGACATGTTCTTGCAAATGAATGAAAATTACTTGATATGTAGTTGCCATGTAGGTACAAAGTTACTTATAGTTAGTAGAATGTCTAAAGTGGACTATCACAATGAAGTGTAACCAAAGTCACTTTAAGAAAACTTTTATTTATTTTTTTATTTTGCAAGCTAACATACAAATCACTTAGATCATCTTCGATATGTCCCCACTTTCGCTCCTCCACCATCCCTTTTTATACAGGAGCAGAAGCGGTGTGTTGATGGTACATTGCCCCGTGAGGTGAAAAAGGTTCGTAAGGCTCATAACCGCAGACAAGAATGGAACATGATGGCTTTTGATAAGGAGCTGCGGCCAGACCATCGTTATCATCATTCACTTCACAGGGGTGCTTCATCTGAGGGCTCGCTGTCTCCAGACGGCAGGTTTGTCAGCTTTCAATGCGCTAAATTATCCCTTACAGTATAAAATACTAGTTTAAAAAAAATATCTCTGGTTTTAAATAGCATTTATGCAATAATAATCATATTGCCAAATAAAAAAACTAAACTAAACTCATCAGTCAGGGTTTGTAAAAATAATAACGGTTACAGTAATGCACCAAAAGGAAGTGAAAGGAACATTAACATACACTGGCTCACAATGCAAAATACACACTGCCATGATATGCACAAGGACACTGTTACACTGGTACAAGGTGAAGGAGAGCGCAGGACTCGTAGAATCCAATAAACATAAAGTCTTTTAATAATAAAGTAAAACATGAAAAAATAATCACATAAACGAAATAAATACGAAATAAGGAAGGAAACTCAAAAACAGGAAGGAAACTCAAAAATGAAACCAAAACATGAAAACGAAACCAAAACCAGACAGAAATGTAACAGACACAAGGCAGGTTGTTTTAATTTCCAATTAAATAAATATTTTTTATGGAATATTGCAGTGTATAATAAAATGATGTATTAACCTCTAGTAACTTCTTACATCCAATGTTCCAGTCAACTTTTGATAAACAAAATCCCTTTAGTTCCTCATTCCAGAAGCGGTTTGGCTTTAAAGAAGATGATTGCGGTTTCCAATTCATGCCAACTTTAAGTGTTTATATATAAAAAAAAGAGCACAAGTGCACGATTAATTGATTTGCTTCATTAAGCAAATTTTCTAAAGCAAGAGTCACAGATTCTTTGATCTTATTTTCTCATCTCATCAGTCCACCTTATATTCATTTAACTGTGTGTGATATTTGCTTTCACATGATTCATCAAAATAATAGGTGAAAATTAAATATTGCATTAAATTAAATAAATAAATGCAGCTGTTATGAGCAAAAATAAATAATAACTAAATAATTTAATTACATAAATAATTTTCATGGTTATTCAAAACATTTGATCAGTGGTGTATATTTTCAATTGTGCATTTATAATTATTTTAAATAAATGAAATATTTACTTTCCTTATTGTTTAGTTTGTCAAAAATAATTATTGCAATGTTTGCGTAATTGCAATGCATTGCATGTATCATCTTTTCAACAGAACACATCCAAACAACTACCCGGTCCATGCTCAAGCACGGGCCAGCCATGCTCATGCACAGCCGCATCCCTTCATGCCTGTGGAGACAGCATCATCTAGTGCAAATGGAGGGGTAGAGCATGAGTACCACAGCATTGGAGGGCCTGTGGGGGTGGGTGCTGATGTAGGTTACAGAGTGGGTGTACATGCTCGAACACATCAAGCTCCTCCACAGTACCCACCGCCTGAAAATGGAGTCAGTGGTGCCATCACACTTCCTCCAGCAGACTATAGGTAACAGCAAACATGTGTCACTCAAAATATATTTATCAGAATGCTGATAGTTGGTTGATGTAATGCAATAGTTTCCCACCTTACATGCACCATATAAGCATATCATTAGCATATTATAGCTACAATTTCAACACACACACACACACACACACACTCAAGTAGTTCTAAACCTGTGTGAATTTCTATGTTCTGCCGAGCACAAAGGAAGATATTTTGAAACCAGGCTAGTTTTGGTCACCATTGACTTCCATATTATTTCCTACTATGGAAGTCAATGGTGACTCAAAGCAGCCTGGTTACAAACTGTTTTTAAAATATCTTCCTTTTTGTTCGGCAGAACAAAAGAAATCCGTACAGGTTTGGAACTACTTGATGGTGAGTAAATGATGACAGAATTTTTATTTTTGGGTGAACTATTCTTTTAACTGTGGTGGGTTATTTCTTTTAAAGTCAAATTATTTTAAATGTAGTTAATTGCAATTACAAATATATTTACAGTTTTTATCAACTGCTTACACGCCAAATCATTAATTAACAGTTCATAACATTACAGTTTTTGAAACCTGGCACTCAAACATCAAAACCACACCAAATATGCAAAACAGTCATTCTCAGCCTGACTCGGTTTTCAGTTTTCTAAAATGCTTTTTGCAAAACAACACACAATTCTCTATGTAGGACACAAAAATCTAAGAGGAAAGGTGTTTGCAAATGTTTGCTTTTGAGATGTTTGTGGTATTTTGAATGCAGTGCTTCTTTTAGCAAGAGTTGTGTAGCATTTTACATTTTGTGTACACAATAGTTTTGAAAATGTGTTAAGCATCCGAAAAAAAATGTGAATAACTGACAAACAAGTTTCAATAGAAATGGCAATTAAAATATATATTTTAGTTAGCATAAATTATCATCAGTATATTTGACAGTATACTTTAACCATGTAACAGATGTACTTAAGTGGCTCAAAAGAGCACTGAAATGTTCAGCTAATTGCATTAAATATATAATAAAATACATTTTCATTAAATTGCAAATAACATGCTTTTAAATGCTGAAAATAAGTATAGGTGTAGTTGACGTATATATGTGTCCTATAGTGTGACAGAAAAAAAACTCTACCATTGAAGGTAAACCTCTATCATGCTATTTTTACCTCTAAGGATGAAAATACATTTTTCTTATGTTATTTGTGTGTTAAGTTTTTTTTTACACATTTGTGCTATGTCACACCATGACGCAGTCCAGTTTGTATTTGTAAACTACGCATATTCTACTTCTACTGCTTGTCTGACTTTGAATGAAATTCAGAAGTGTTGCCCATAACAATACTTGCCCATGTTCATAATTATAAAGAGCCACCCTGTTCCTTACAGATCTTAAAAAAAAACATGGAGCTGGACCTTAAGTAAAGGCCCATTCACACCAAGCATGATAACAATAAAATATTGTTCTAAAAATCTTTTAAATATTAATGAATAGCAGAGTCCACACCACAACGATAATGATAAAGGCACAGAGAAACAATATAAATTTTCAGAAATGTTTTTTCCAGCTGACAATCCAAATATTGACAGTAGGGCTGTGCGATATACGTATATAGTTTGATATATATTTGCGCATCTCGTCAGTAAAGCAGTTCTTTGATTAGCGGTAAATCTCAATCAGCTGTTTTCAAACGGACCGCCAGTTTATACACAGAGCCGTAGATCACTGGCAAGATACGCAATATTGCGTTCAGTTTCGCAGGTGATTTATTGGCATAGCTTGTCAGTGATCTATGGCTCTGTGAACCATAGATATGTCTATGCTGTAAACTAACTAAATATATTGGGCAGCCCTAATTGACAGCGAATCAGAATCCATCCTGCTATAACGAGCTATAGAATTTAAAGAGGCAGACCCGAGTGTTCTTAGAGTACACGAACAATATTGTTTGCTGGTGTGGATGCTAATATCGTTATCTTTACAGTTATTGTAGCTTGTGTAAATTGACCTTTAGTCTGACAGTTAAGTTCTGTTTAAAATTACAAGAATGATATAGGCAGCGCTTTTGAGAAATTAGATAAGATAGTTTGCATTTATGGCAATCAAATAATAAGTAATACTTCTTAACAAAAGTTCTAATTACAAAGTTAATGTTACTGCAAATTTCCCTGGTTAATTCTGGTTTATAATCTATTTCAGGAGAACCCACACCATAAGTAGGCAGTTCTTGGCTAGAAAAAGTATGCTGGTGACCATGTATGCTTGTCCAGGTAGAGGTTATACTTGGAGAGGTTTCAAAAACTAGGTTTCTCAAGCTCTCTCTTTCTCTCTTATAGTATGATGGAGTACTATGCCAGTTCACCCCCTCCAGTGGGTCCCATCATTCCATCTGCACAGACAGCTTTTGCTTCACCTCCAGTTGCTCCTCATCCTGGACCAATCACATCAGCATTACAGTATCCTCTTCCACCTGTGCCACCACCTGGGCCTGTTTTAGCTTCACCTCCTGAAGGTCCACCTCTTCCTCCAGCACCTCCCGTACCTCCTCATCCTGTAGCGCTCGGAGAGGGGCGCAGACTAACTCTGCAGCCTGTCACAGACGCTCGCAGTGACCTACTCTCAGCAATACGCATGGGTAAGTGGAGTGTGTTTGTGCATATTTTGTATACATCAATAGGAGAGTGTTGTCTATGGTGGCATAACACGACCACGGTACAGTGCACTCTTGTAAAAAAGAAGTACACTTCAGCATACTTTTAAAAGAAATAATTACTATGGAAATAACATATTTTAAAAGAATGCACTTAGCTGTGAGCTGAATGTAATGTTTTTGGTCACTTAGTTATATAAAAACATTTGAAAACATTGAAAAATATTACACTAAAATATACTTTATTATAAATGATTGTAAATATATTTGAGTTTACATGTTTATAATAATGAAGTTGCAATTGATATTGCATATATTTTCAAAAATATATTTTTAATATTTGAAGTAGATTACAAGCACATCTTTTACACATATGATACTGTTCATAAATATTAAGTTGGATTATGACTTGATTTAAAATAATGTAATAATTTATATAGATTACATGTAAAAATACAGTACAGTAAATGTCTATGTTGACTGTCATTTAATTGATATATCATCATATAATTCATTCAAATCATTTTTTTTTGTGATTGTTTAGTCAAATCTTATTAGCAGTCCAGTCTGTATTTGTCAACTACCCATATTCTACTTTTAAAGTAATATTATTTCTCTAATAAGTACCCATTGTACCCCTAACCTGTTAAAATGGATTATAACGAGCTATAGAATTTAAAGCGGCAGATCCGAGTGTTCTTACAGGAACAATATTGTTCCCTGGTGTGGACGCTAATATCATTATCTTCACAGTTATGGTACTTGGTGTGAATTGGCCTTTAGTCTTTAGTGTTTTTTAGTTAAATCTTATTAGCTTATGTATATGTTAAGTTTGAGGAGCATCAAACCACTGTTCCCAAAACTTGCATTTTGTGTTATTTGTGTTCACGTGTATGTTTTTGTGTGTTTGTTTAGGTATTCAACTA
Organism: Enteromius viviparus; assembly: GCA_032353835.1. Classification (NCBI taxonomy): domain Eukaryota; kingdom Metazoa; phylum Chordata; class Actinopteri; order Cypriniformes; family Cyprinidae; genus Enteromius; species Enteromius viviparus. The sequence goes on along the minus strand of JAUCNO010001334.1, from coordinate 293,733 downwards.
AAGAAAGTACAGGAGCAACAAGAACAGCAAGCTAAAAGAGAGCCGGTTGGGAACGATGTGGCTACTATACTTTCTCGTCGCATCGCAGTGGAGTATAGTGACTCAGAAGATGACTCAGAACTTGATGAGAACGAATGGTCTGACTGATTATAGTCAACCACACACACACACACACAACAGTAGATAGAGACCTTCCTCATAAGTATAGAAGTATCTTCAGATACCTACATATAGTTGATCGTTAAAATTTTTTTTTAAAGCATTCATTTGGAAAGACTCTGTTCAAATTTGCAAACTGTACAGAAAATTAAGAATATATCATTTAAAAACTAGAGTAAGCAATCATATATTGTCAGAAATGAAGGTGATCTGCAAAGGTGTTGTTGCAGTATTTTCCGTTTTTTTTATTTTAATAATCTTTCAGTTAAATAGTCTGCTAATGTAATTCGTTTATTTATTGCTTTATTTTTCTATTACCTCTTTTCCTCAGCTTGTACCAAGAAACTGTGTGAAAAAAATCCTGTGTGATTAACATTTGCTCTCTCTCCATTCAGATCCATGGAATTTTATTGCAATTAAAGAAATTATTTTCCAGAGTGATTAACAATTGAACATGACAGAAAGTTTACAATGTATTCATAAAGCATTATAAAACTGAAGACTAACTTTGTTCTCATTTATGCCAAAGTGAAATGAAAGAATTGTGTGATGTAAACTTGCAATTGTGTGATACAAAGTAGCAAGTCAGACTTGAAATTGTAATATATACACTCACAATTGGAAGTTATAAAGTCCAATTTTGAAGGAAAAAAAGCTAACACGTTCTCAGAATTCCAATTATATCTTGCAATTCTGACTGTGTAGCTCGCAATTGCGAGTTTATTTGACACAATTCTGACTTTATATCTCACAATTCTGAGTTTAATTTCTCAGAATCTCACAATTTTGACAAAAAGGGCAGAATTGTGAGATGTGAACTTGAATTTGTGAGAAAAAAGTTGCAGTTAGGCCTACCTTTTTTTTTTTTTTTTTATTTAATTGTGGAAATAGGCTTCAATAGTAGCACTGCTGACCATCAGATTTAAATGTTCTCAATTTATGAAATCTATAAAGATGGGGGGAAAAATTCAGGACAGAAAATTATAAAGAATTAATATTAATAAAATGGCTAAACTGAATATATATATATATATATATATATATATATATATATATATTACTGTCTGTCTTTTTAAGTGACAACATAACAAACACTTGTGTATGATGCTCAGATTCATTAACTGCTGTAGTTAAATAACTATTAGAGTGCTGTCATTTGCGCAACACGGTTGTGGGTTAATGATGAATAATTTTGTAACAAAAATCAGTTAGCACCATAACATTTTTGTAAAGTTAAAATAACTAGAATAATTTGAAACAGGCAGACTTGCATACAGTAAATACCAGATATGGCTGCATAGTACTAATATGCACATTTTAGAGATACTTGCACTGCCCCAGTGATAAGCTGATTATTGTGCTCAGATGTTAGTATGTTACCATTGACATTGTATTGTATTTGTATTGTAAATCTTGGTTTATTCATGTGACTTGGTTGATACCTTGACTTCAAGAAGACAAATTCTCAAGACATCCCTGATTTTTAAGAGTTTAATACAATTTTAGTTGTCTACATGAAATGGTATAGGACTCTAGGTACAGCTTAGTGTATCTTTAAATAAATAAATATATATTTTTGAAGAGACAGATTTTTTTGTTCCAGGAATCAAACGTCTCTTCACAAATTAGAATGGCTTCAGTCGCCTCAGTACTTCACTTAGTTAAGGACTAAATGTATGGTTGTTAAAATGACATAAGAAGAGGTCAGGAAATGCATTCTGGATATTGCCTATTGAAGATCTTGCTGATTTAAGACCTAAAAACGTAGCGTTGTCTGAACACAATGGTGGGGGATTACAACCTTTTAATGATTCAAACCCACTGTCGGGTGCATTGTAGGGCTCATGAATGGGACAAGTTAACCGACCACAATAGTGGCATTAGTGCTAAACTTTTTCACAATTCTAGACACATACTCCACATGTCACATACTTCACATATTTTTGGTTTTGTACATTTGGGATGATGGAAGCTTTGTGACATTTTATGCACATGTTTTAAAAGAGTCTTGCATCTTGCAAATATAAGTTTTTACATGTTGGCAGCGTTGAAGTTTTATTTTTAGAAATGCATTTTTATAGGTCCCTTCTCACATTAACAAAAGAAAAAAAATAATTTGTTCATTAAACCTCTTAAAAGAATGTCTGTTAATCCTTGAGAGGAGAATTAAATTATACAAACTGAAACAAGCAACTCTAAATCTAGCTATTTAGATTCAATGATGCGGTCATCTGCAGTATAATTGATTAAAAGCTGAGCATTATTGTGATTACATGGCAAAATGAAAAACAGTCTGGTGAGCGGATATATTCCTTTCTTACATTGTTTTGTTTACTGTCTGCATCACACACACACACACACAGAGCACCTGGTGGTCTGTCTGTTTTTTTTTTTCCTGAGAACATTTTCTCACACTCTGACTCTGTTGTTTTCAAGTATTTTAAATTGTTTTTTACTGGAATTAAAAACCCACAGCCTCAAAAGGCCTCGTCCCTGTTTCTATATGGCTCAGAAAAGTTCCCATAGCGATCTCCCACTGGCCCTGCTTATTTGCGATACTGGTTGAAGTGCGGCATGCTGCCATGCAAAGTTCATTAAATCACTGTTTTCCAACTCAGCTTAATCCCTATACCAATACAGCAGTACAATCCCAAAAGACAAGAGAAAAACAGACAGAAAAAGAGGGCTTAAAGACTTGACAGATCAGATCTGACATTTTGTTTTCCCACCGTTGCCAGGGAGTGCAAGGAATCTTTGCGTCGAAGCACTAGCATTTCTCTTGAGGCAAAACACGTGGGGATGCGGGACATGTCCTCCCATCAGCCCAATGAAATGCCTCCTAAGTCTAGGACAGTACTTAATTGTGGCCATCTGCCAGTGAATTCAGCAGGGCATCGGTTTTATAGAGCGCATCCTATTGTCCTGTACTTGTTTCAAGTTTGCATTAAAGTTGAACTCGGGTGCAGGAACAATTTAGAGATAAAGCAAGTCCTATGTTTTTCGGCAGTGCTGCCCCCTCCCTATCCTATCCACACACAGCAGATCCTACTGTAAGGGACGTCTTTACCAGCGGGGAGTCAAAAAGGATCTCATGGAATGCCTGTCCTCTGTTTTGTTTAGTTGTGTTTTGTTTAGACGTTGACAATGTGTAATAGCGCTTTACTATGGGGAGTTGGGGAGGGTGGGATGTTGAGAGATAGTGTTAAGAAAAGAAAAAAAAGCAGTGGTACGTGCCAAGTGCCAATTGTCTCCTCGTAATAGGCATCAAAAGACCAACTTCTGTGTGTTACCATACAGGTGAACTCACTCCTGGGAAAGTAGGATTTTTCTCAGCCTCCGCAGAGAGCGGAGAGCCTTTTCTCTCCCAGCAGTAACGGGATTAGTCGTGCCATTGCTCTCCCGGCTTTCACGCCACTGTCTACTTCCCATCTTCCACTAATGTGATTATCCCAGCCCCTGTGGTCCAAGCAGAAGGACGAGGGACTCCTCTTCAGTTGCACATTCACGGTGCCTCACAGTACCCCCCCTCCAGCAACACCACCCAAATTCTCTAGCACCTCTGTAAGACCTGCTGGGCATAATTCAGATGCCATCTTAGTCAAAACAAGACAAATTTTTGTCAAAAATTGCATTGCACCATCATACCTTGAGAATAACTGTATATTACAGTTTTTCTCAGTCGCTCTGGTGCATTTCTCACAACAGTACTTACATTTGCACAACAGTTAATGCATTTCCAAAACAGTTAGTCATTTGTGCACATCATAGAAGCAGTTTATTGTTCTTTCCAACAAATTGCAAATGTTTTTGGACATCAGTTTCTTTCATACAACTCTCTGCTGTTTTGTCATGTCATGTCAGTCAAAATTAACTAAACTTGTGAATGCTGAATAGTTATTCCATATAAAAATAATAGTCCTCATTTCATTGCTTGAGTCATTACATACAAAAATATTGAACTCGTTTTCAAAAACTGTCAGGTAAATTTGAAAAAACAGTTTACATTTATTTTTCCTGAAAATGTCTTATAAATTGAATCGTTTGCTTTGAATACAGCAAATTAGAATTGCAAAGAGCATATGCAGTAAACATGTCAAACGTGTATATATTCAGTGTCTTGTACTCAGATTCCTCACTACATGGTGAGTGCGATTTCATAAAGTACCAGATGTTCCTGGATCAACATCCTTGTATAAATTTTGGGTAGGGGTAGGTTTAAGGGTAAGGATTGGGATAAGTTTAT